>JAQFYU010000269.1:0-25949 GCA_034694905.1 Ceratophysella granulata | reverse complement strand
TTTTTGCTCATTGACTTGCCACATTGCTTCTGCATTTATTTAGCCAGGTCTCTTTTACCAGTTTTATACTGTTTATTTATTAATAATTTTTCTGCTCATTTTTCAGTTAGTCGAAGACTGACCAAAGTCGTGTTTTAGTTTATTATTAACGGTAAAGGAAGGGTCAAGTACGTTTTTCACTCTGTGGTCTTCCAGACACCATGACACGCGAGGTTCTATGGTTATGGTTACGTGATTCCAAATCCCGTCAATCATTCAGGAAAAGGAAAATGATATTCAAAGTCAACGGGAAGAAACATGGGAAACATGCAGTAGTCACGTTCTCAAATGTTTACAAATAGGAAAAAGTCGATCAGCCACACCTTGTTGCATTTTAATCAATGCGTTAAGCACTTGATAACCGATCAAGGCTAAAAGGATCAACAGGTATTTAATTCATAGTCAATCGAATCCAACTCAATGCCTTAATTAGTTCATAGAAATGAACATGTTCATGCGGTTTCATAGATAATTATTTGCACATTGGATGAAATTGAAAACCAGTCAGAGTTCTATATTCAATGCAAATGTAAATGCAAAGCATCACAGTTTCCGAAACTCCAAAACTTCATGGGGCGTTGTATTGTATTAAAGGCTAAACAGGAGATACACATAGATATACATAGATGCTCCTGTTGTATATTAGAAACTTAAAATTATTTATATACCTGTCCAAGAACGATAAATCCTCTGGTTAGACAATTCTCATTAAAGCGTGTGCTGACTTACTAACCTTGGACCACACCTAATGGGAAACTGTACAGATAGCATAATGATAACTTAGCGAAATTAAACTTAAATGAAATATTACTCCCTCGCTGTGGATTCACTCACCATATAACATACCGTTTAATTTGCATAAACAATTCATTAGGGTAATATTAATAATTTGAATTATTATAATCCGCAGGCCTCCTGGCATCATGTCAACTGACGAACCTCCTTCTCTACCAACTTTTGCAACAAAGGTCGAACCCAGTTCTGGGCGGAACTGGCGGAGGTCTCCTTCAGGCTGGAAGCTCTGGAGTTGGATTTCTTAATAACATCCTGGCTCCAGGCGGCACTCCGCCTCTCCTCACTACATACATCTCCACGTCTACAGTTTCAAAGAAAATGACGAGTACGGAGGTGATCACAATTCCGTTACTTTTTGGCAACAAGCCTTCTCCAACTACAATAACACGAACCAAAACGTATCAAGTGACAACCGAGGAGTTGGTCACATTGACTTCCACCATTCGACCTTCATCCACGACTCAGGCCATCTTGGCTTCAGCCACCGTGGAAACCACGCCCTATACTCCTGCTCTGGATGATCCCAAGGCGCTGAACGAAGCAAAGAGTTATGCTCCGCCTATATTTAATTCCATTGAAAATCAGTCCGAGCCGAGCGTCTTCCAATCCAAACCCCGCCAGAAAAGACGGAAGTACAGGCAAAATTCTCGAGGTGGGAAAGGAAAATTGATAGAAGATGATCTGCCTGGAAATCCGTCCACTGAGCGTTATGCCCATTCGGATGAGCTCTCTTCCCCAGCATACGCCCCGTTTGACTACTACAAACAGGCTGAGTTCTACCAGGAACCTGTTCCAAATTATCAGGAAGCTTATGATACTCGACGTTTGAAGCGTCGCGGAGAAGTTGAAGAAGCGGAGCGACCGAGAGAGTACCTTCTGGAACCAAGCTATGACAATGACGCTTCGAATGAATTCGTTGCAATCAATCAGTGTCCACAAATTACGGTCACAAAAACCATTACAAAATTCGTTAACCCACCCGCATCTGTCTCTTCGTATCAGAGTCGTGGGCCTACCCGATCTCAGAATCAATATCAACAACCACTTCAGCAACAGCAACCCCAGCCGCTTCAGCAACAATCGCTTCAACAACAGCAACCCCAGCCAATTCAGCAAAGAGTGGATGAAATCCCACGTCGACGTGATCGTGGAGATATTCAAGCTATCTCTCGACGTGTACATCAACCCCAACCCCAGCCCCAACCCGAAACTAGCCAATATCATCGATTTGAGCCAACAGGTATTGAAAATACCAGGGAAAGAAGGGTGCTGCTACGAAATGGACGACCAAGAAGTCGAGCAGAGTACACATAAATGTATGAATCGGCGAATGCGTCTTTCAAGTTAAGCTTAATATCTTCCGAAATACCATAGTATTATCACTGTCTGAGACGTAATTGTAATTTGAGTGAGTACATGTGGATTTGAGAATGTTTCTTGCTCTACTGCAACTTCTGTACAGAAAGCTCAATAAAGTCCAACTATTATAGTTATATTTTCTATTTTCTGACATTTGCTATGAAGGAATATCATAAATCACTGATCACTGATCATTAAAAAACATACGCGTGGGAATTGGTGTCATTTCCTATTTACAATCAACAATTTTTAGAAAGTAATTTTTGTCCGATTATCATGGTACGTCGTATAATCATTTCGTCTAAAATTAAATCGAGCAAAGTTCTCAGCTCAAATCAATTCATCATTCACTGCATGCTTCTAATCAAGTTTGAAAGAAATAGGAGGCAAGAGGCAACTCTGCTGGCACATATTCATAGTAGTACGTACGTATCTCTGCATTATAGCACGATATGTACAGGCGCAGTTCAAAATTCAACTGTGAAAATTGGTACCCTGGAGTAAAAGAAAAACTGCATGTGCAACATACTAAAATCCAAAAACCCATTTGAAGTCTTCCTTCGCCGTTCTACCGGCTTAAAATTGAATTAAGTTAAAAATATTGTACCAGAAAATATTTAATAGAAGAGTCGATTTTGTGCTAATAATTGTACACTAATTTGTATTTCACTAAATTGTAAACAGCTCTCACTCGCTTATTTCCGGAAGAGGCATTCGTCATATGAATAATTTATATCACAACTTTTGCATTAGTCTTCTGGCATAATTGCGTAATCGGTACCGGTGTAATAAATTAGAGATTCTCATTGGAGAGTTCCAGGCAGGTGGGAGATTATTCTACTATTCTAGGTAAATAAATAAAAGTAAAGGCCGTCTAGTTTTGTTTTCCATGCAAATTACAATACAATGAAGCCTATCATGTTATGCAAATGCAAGTGAAGAAATCTCACTAAAGTAAGACGCTGGATGAATACGTATTGTATTGTAGTCTTAGAAAGATACTGCAACTGATACCAACTTTAACACGAGCGTGTGCAATATTTGAAAATTCAGACAGGTTAATTTCAAGTTACATGGTTCGAGTATGCATTTTGATTTCCTAAACAATTCATTTGTCATTTTCCGCTAGCCTGATGTGGTGATTGGCGATGTGGTGATTGGCGATGTGGTGAATTAGCTAGCCATAGACATATGAACATGTGTGTTAGCTATACCATGTGTTTATATGTCTATGGAATTAGCAGATGAACGAATATAAATGAGAACAAGCAAGGTAAATACAAACGGAACCGTGAGTTTAATACTTCCGGAAAAAGTGGGTTTAAATTAATTTTAATTGCTCACAAAATGAGCTGAGTACAAAACAAATAGATATAAAAGGGGCATATAACATAAAAGGAGTATAGAAAACGCGGAAATCAGAATTCATTTTAGTTCTTAGAAGAAGGCCTTGGCTCCAATTGCGCCGGCATACGCTGGTGCAGCATAGGCTCGTGCAGCGTAGGCTGGAGCGGCATAAGCTCCTGCAGCGTATGCTGGGGCGGCGTAGGCTCCTGCAGCGTATGCTGGGGCGGCGTAGGCTCTGGCGGCGTAAGCTGGAGCAGCATAAGCTCCGGCGGCGTATGCTGGGGCAGCATATGCTGGTGCGGCGTAGGCACGTGCGGCGTATGCTGGAGCAGCGTACGCTGGTGCGGCAGCAACGGCGACACTTGGGGCAGATTTGTCAACTACGGCGTTGAATCCATTGACGTCATCTGGGAATCATTCAGTGCGGTTTGAATATCAATTAAATTCATCAAATTGATTCTAACTGGATAAGATTGATTTGTTGAGGGGAATTTTTACCAGCGGTGTAGGTAACGGTGCGAAGGCTGCCGTCAGGTTCAACCAGGGAGTACTGTCCTGAGACGGCATCTCCGTTACGGGATTCGGTGTGGCTCTTGCTGTCTCCGGTGAGACCATCTTGAACGGAGTATCCGTAGTTGTATTGTGGGATAGAATAGGGTTCGCCTGAGCAAAAATTGAAAAAAAATTATAATTGTTGGTACATTGAAAGATCTGTACACAGCATTGACTACAAATCTATGAATTTAAATAGTTTTGGAACTTACTCTTGACGACAGCGACAGCGGGTTGAGCATAAGCTGGGGCAGCATAAGCAGCTGGAGCAGCATAGGCGGCTGAGTAAGCTGGAGCTCCAGCATAGGCAACTGCCGGTGAGGCAAATCCGGAATAAGCGAGTCCGGCACGTGCACCGGCGAAGCCAATGTCACCGGCGCTAGCCATGCTCACGACCGCGAGGATGCATACGATCTGAAAATTAATAAATATTTGTCAGTTTAATTTAAATTAATCTTAATTCAAATCTAACGGATTATTTTCAACTTTAAAAATAAAATACCTTGTTCATTTTGATGGATTTTGGGAACTGTTCTGACTTTGAAGCTTGTGTAAGGAAAGGAAGAAGTGACTGAATACATTTTGCTACAAATTTTTGAGTATATATAGGTGCTCCAATTTTTAGTAAAAGTTGACCCACCTTGCTTGTGATGAACACATGAGAGGCGCGTGTGGAGACACCTGAACTAATTTTAAATCACATAAGGTCTTAGGGTGAGATTAGTTGTTTATTTTATTGCACTTTGATAAGAGCAGTTAGACTGCATTATATGCTGTATATATGTACATACGTAAACCTTCATGTCTCAGATTCGTTACTTCTGAAGTGATCAGTGACCATAGTTCAGTAGTTCGATGAAGGTAAAAGGATCCTTGGAATCGATATTTTTAGTTGGGTGTCGCTGTCTAGAGCACATTTCATTCCTGTATTTTGCATAAGTAACATGTGATGGTTATGTGATCCAAATATTGTAACTTGGTTTGGCTACTCCTGCCTTTTAATTCCGACATCCATCATCTACTGTTTCAATTCATTAGTGGTAAAATAGTTGGCAATTTGTGAGTCCACTTTCATCAGCCTCTAATCCAGTTTCTTTTTATGTAACAGAGTCAAATCTCCTTTTACTCTATGTTTGGACATCAGCCATCACTAAAAATATTTTGACTTATAGCCAACAAGAAACGCTCTTAGGCGGGGTGATCGTAAATGCATGGTGTAGTGTGTAGTGCTAAGTAATAATTATAAATTCTGTTCTCTGCAAAATTCTTAATTATTAAATACATTATGCATGTTCTATGTTGCGGTTGATCCGGTTTCCTTCATTTGTCCGCCCAGATTGTCAATCAAGGTGACACAAAAATATCAAGGATCTGATCAAGTTCTGTCAATTCCGGTTGAACTTTAAAATATTGCAAATTGACCCTGGTTATCCCTATAGCATAATCGTAATCGCGACAAAATAACTTTATAACTTACAAAGACGATTGCGTCAAAGAGACCTCGAGTTCTTTCGGTTATCCTTTATCATTAGATCTAATTCTGTATACAAAGACCAGATACATTTGATTTGACTGCTTTAAAAAATGCTGACCGAAAATATGTGGTAAATGTGTTAATTTTCGTATTTCCAATTCCATCGCTAACCGCTACTGACTGTGCTCCATCCAATTCACATAGCCACGGCAAATGCCGTTTTATGTCAATTAATTGATGTATGCATACAGTGTTGACATGAAAACATGATTCTTTCAATATATTCCCAAACTGTCAATAAATAAACATCTGGAAATCTTGAGTTCAATGAAATTCGCTTCAAACGCGCTTCATAATGTCGTGTTTTCATGAATCCGTGATTCTGAACCATCTTTGAGTCTGAAGATGTAGCATGGTTAAAATATTTATTTCTGAACTATTAATCTCACTCAAATCCAATTGGACTACATTTCAAATCAAAAGTTTCAATTCCTAGATTTATTCAAGCCAGTTTTTAGCTCAAAGCCTTGAAATTATACATACAAAAGATCATGAAAGGATTTTTCAGAAGTTGGTATGAAGGAATCTCGGTGTTTTTCTGGTATCTCTTTGTACGTCGAGGATTTGTGTTATATTTCATCAGTATTTGATTGAAACATACGGTCCATTCATTGACTTGATTCGAAATGATGTATCAGATCACAGGAAATTTGATCCTGTATGGAACGCTCGTTTACTTCCTCGAAATCTACACCACCTTCCCTAACGGAATATTAGTAAAAGCGGCCTGGATGTTGCTATTCAGCTCTTGGCTTTGCTCAACAATATTGCCCATATCATTCGTTTTAATTAACATGGAACAGAAGGAAACACATGTCGCCATTTTGGTAAGTGCTGCACGGAGTCTGGAAGATTGTTCTATATTTTATAAGATATAAGACGCAAAATTCACAAGTCAATGCGGAATTTATGTATAAAATAGAACGATCTGTCTTAGTTTACAGTTGCCTGCATTGTCATTGGTATTCTTGGTGGGATCCAAATATTTTTGACGTACAATAGTCCAGAACTGAGTGAGGAGAAAATTTCAGCTTTTTGGACGGAGAAAGCTGGGGCTTATGTCAATGCCTTTCACCGTTATCAGCCTTGGCTGACACGCATTGAAATGAAGGATGTATGTACGCAATCTATTGTATGTTTCGTATATGTTGGAGCTAATAAGACACTTGGCTAGTTTGCATACTTACCGGCTACAATATGGAAATTGAACTTTAAAGAAAGTTAAGTTACGCAGATTAACATTCATTTCAAAGATTGGGAATTAACTGACTCTTTCTCAGAATTTAACGCTCTTTTTAACGATACTGTTTAAAATGAAGTCAGTTACACTGAAACATAATTAATCTTGAAATAAGGAACGAATTAGATGTGTCTGGAACCTTATATCCGGATTAATTGTGTTTCAGTGCAACGGATTTCATTTTAAATGGCACCATTAGGATAGAGCATCATATTCTGCCTAAGAAACGGTTACTTTCAAATCTTTGATAGGAATGTTGACATGCGTAAGTTAGCGTCCTTATAGTGTACTTGCCCTTATTAGCCGGTAGGCAAACTAGCTAATGGTCCAAATTAGCTCCAACATTTATAACTTTCTCGCGAGCCGGGATGGGTAAATCGCTAAATGATGATTTTCAAATTCATTGACCAAAATCAGCGTATCACTATTAAAATTCAATATCAATATCAATATCAAAATCACATTTCTTAACAAAACCAAATTACAAACTAAAAATCAATGAAAATTGATGATTTAAAAACGCGATATTCATACACAATTATGATCATTAATCATCGATTAATGCGTATCAGTATTTTAAAGTCCAAATTCATGTCTTCGAAATTTGACCAGGTCAGCAAATAAAATATCGAGCAGCTTTTTCATCATACCCAAAGCAGAAACATCAGAGTCATTTCAGAGCCTAAAACCATAATTTTCAATATTAAACGAGTTTTACCATTCCTGCTCGTTAGATGAACAGATTTTGAGATCTCGTTTGGATTTAACCAGTCACAAATTAATTGAAATACTCGCAGAATTGTTGCGGACTTAACGGGCCTGCGGACTATGGCACAAGGCTTCCAATTATTTTAAAGCAGCTGCCTGATTCCTGCAAAGACTCACAGGAGGTATTGTGCTAAATTAATTTTTTAAATCAATCTGAACGCGTTAATGAGATAATTAATTAAGGTTCCAACTTTTAGGGATGTATTGGCGGCATAGTAAAACGAACGAAGACGTACAGCCTTATGATCCAGGTTGCCAGTGGTGTCATCGCATTTAATTCCGTCGTGTGCTTATTTGTCTACCTCATCCACTTCTTCACGTTCAAAGCCTTGCCAATGATTGTTCTGACGAGTGTCCTTGTCCGTGTTGACGAGAATAATAACATGGAGAAACTGGACCTGGAACGAGTGTGTATCAGCAAGACCTTCCCACCTACATAAGCTCTCTGCGTGATACTGGACGACTCACCTCACCACTAATGCGACCTTGCATCTTCCATCCAATATCGTCAACACACTGCTTCCTCTTTTATATTGGGTCAACCCTGGAAATTTAACATTCGTCCCTGCAATTTAAGCCCTATCTAATCTAACATGATTAAATGATTCTGATATCCTATCATTCAAAATTCTGAGGTTCAAATTAAACCCTTATATCGTATGTACAACATTCCTGATGACAATAAATTCATACATCATTTAAACAATAACCTGCAGCTAATTTAGTAGCAGTATCAATTTTTAAAAATTGGTGAACGTTAAAGGTGACAGGAAACATTAAAACATGTAAGCTTTAATTCCTTTTAGCCAAAGTAGGATATCTATTGCACCATTTAGTATTAATAAAACTGTCCGATTTAAGATGTGGTTATAATTTCCTTAAGCTATTCGAATTCACAGGAATGTTTTTGGAGCTTCGAATGTACGTCCGCCTCCGCGAAGAGCACCCAGACGTCGTATTCGGGCGGCAGACGTCAGAACTGCTCTCAGACAACAGTCACCTAAACATGACACTGACAAACATCCTCCGTGTACGAAAGACGCTTACATTCTCTTTCTCGGGCCTGCTGACGGGGGAAAGTCGACAACCGTAAGTAATTTAATTAATAGTATTAGAATATGAAATACAAAGACAGTGTACACGCAGCGTCAACTCAAATGAAAAAACGTGAGATCCTAGATTTCGGTAGGAATTGTCAAGTCAACACAAAGGAAGCATTATCTCTTTCTTCAGAAACCACAATTCTATATTGTCTAATAATCGTATCACATGCTCCATTGTGTACTTTAGGTTCATTATACCGAAATATTCTCCATATTACATAGCGCCAACCAAATACCTCAAATTAAAATCCGGATTTTAAAACCACGAGATTAATTCCGCAGATATAAAACTGGCGAAAATTTCTAGAAATATTAGCAAAATTAATATTTCAGCGTTTTCGTATTTGTTTTTTTGCAAAAAAAGGTGGCATCATAAAAATTTCCAAAATAATATCTTAAATTACTCTAAATCTCCATATTAAAGATCAAAAGATTCAAGAAATTAAAATCAATTGAAAACTAATGAACATTTTCGTTGAAAGCTGAACATTTTAAAGGTTCCATTGACCCGAGTTGCTGCCGAATTCTAAGCACACGAGTAATTTCACGTTAAAAAATGGTTTCTTGCGAATATCGATTTTAATTTCTTATCTCTAGGAAGACTTTAATGTCGAAGATTTTAATATGAACCAAACAATTAAAATTTGCTGGCTTTGCCTTCCCCTCTACCTGGATTTCAATTAAGTACCCTTCCGTGCCATAAGAGCTAACCGAATAAGAGCTAAAGCCAAAAGGGCTAAAAAAATAAGAGCTAAAAAGATAAAAACCACAGTGTAATAAAAGCTAACTCATAATAAGAGCTAAGCGAGTAAGGGCTAAAAAAATAGGAGCTAAGGCGTAATAAGAGCTAAGACGAAATAAGAGCTAAATTGGCAATAACTTTATATTCAAGCTTATCTAGGTAGGACCAGTATTTTGATGCGCTGGCAAAAATGACGTTGTTGTTGCCACAACTATTCTAATTTACATTTCATGATATTCTTTGTCAGGATAGGTTAGGCGTGATTTTTTAAATTATCAGTAATGTATGTGTAAAATTAATAGTATGTGGGTTAATATCAATTTAATTATAATTAAGTATATATAAGTTAATTAAGTATAATATCATGTTTAGCGCATATTCAAAACAACGGAAGTTACCCGTAGACCTGACTAACCGACGAAAGAGCTTCAAATTAGCAAAACACAAAATGCATGATATAATATTAATAAAAGTTAGACCGTGTTCAATAAATAATGACTGTCACAAACACAGAATTTAGTTACAATATATATATATTGTACTATTTAGTAAATATTTAAAATATTTAGTAAAATCATAAACTGTATACAAAATGAAATCTCAACAGTTTTTGATAATTTAGCTCTTATTAAGTCTTAGCTCTTATTACGCTTTAGCTGTTTTA
Source organism: Ceratophysella granulata (assembly GCA_034694905.1). Lineage (NCBI taxonomy): Eukaryota > Metazoa > Arthropoda > Collembola > Poduromorpha > Hypogastruridae > Ceratophysella > Ceratophysella granulata. Next base: position 15,806 of record JAQFYU010000269.1, on the reverse strand, counting down.
TATTTTAGCCCTTATTCGTTTAGCTCTTATTATGCGTTAGCTCTTATTACAGCGAAGCTCCTATTTTTTAACTTTTATTTTTTAGCTCTTTTGGCATTAGCTCTTATTCAGTTAACTCTTATTACGTGCTTCGATTAAGAACTGAATCCGCACTACTCCACACCTTTCTGTAGGGGAAAAGATGAAACTTCAGTTTCTGTAGCACTTCAGATCAGAGCGGGGAATCCCTCGCGAATCTTGCGTTTCATTTCGTTCCACGTCCACTTTACATCCAAAAATACCGTACGCTACAAAAACTTTTTTTCCTTCACAATAAAGTTCATTAGTTCATTACTTCTTGACGTATAATTTGGGTGATTTGATTATGCAGCTGAATAATTTCCGACTTTCAAGTTATAATAACTTATTCAGCTTGCTAATTTGAATGCCCTTTTTGTGTGTGCCTATCTGTCTGTAGCTTTCTTCTGACTCACGCCTACCAGAAGTTTCGAGAAATTAAGTTAACTAACGCCCGAATACATATTTATATTCAGTATACTATTAGCTTAGTTAATTTCAGGCACAGTGAGCACGCGGTAACCGCACATGGAGAAAGTTATATATGGTAACCATAACCACTGACTCGTTCATAACCATCCCCTACTTCAGTTTAAGTTAGGCTTTCCGAAGCGCGCACAAGTGGTTACCACGGGCGATTACCATGTGCGGTTACCGCGTGCTCACTGTTCCTGAATTCGAACTTAACTTTTTATCATTGTTTTTGTGAGGAGTTCTATAGAATACTATTTATAGCTTCTTAGTCTGACGATATGATTTTCCACAGTTGAATACTCTTTTCGGAGAACGGGAGATTTCTCCGGTTGAACGGGAAACCGGAACATCTGAGATCCTAGAGTTCCGATCCAATCAGTTACACCTGGTCGACACTCCAGGCCTGGGTTCTTCAAACAGTCTGGAATGGGACGCTCGAGTTATTGGATCTCTCAAGAAATATTTAGACAAGGATCTGGAGCTCAAAAGATCCATTCCGCACATTGTGATCATCGTGGCTCGATTTGATGACCCGAAACTCCACCACGTCAACTCAACGTTTGTGAGAAGCCTCAAGTCCATTAACTTACTCTCAGCCCGCCTCTTCTCCAACGAGTACTGCAACATTATTGTTTTACTCACACACTTCATGACGGAGAAGAAAAGTATACGAGAGAGTCCGAATCCCAAAATACAAGCAGTTCGAGATTTGGTCAGAACTCATCTGGACAGAAGTTGTCATGTAATATTTGGGGACAATGAGGCAGAGGATTGGGGTCTGCCTCGAATGCACTGGGGACATCGTCTGCCCACTGGAGATACTTATCCCGGGAATTTGATCGACTTAATTGGAGAAATTATGCGGCGCTCGGGAATGGTTCTAGATGTATTTCAGGACAGATTCAACGTAAATGTTAGAACTGAAAACCATTTTCCTTTGATTCGTGTTGAGAGTAGGAGGTACAAAAATTCCAAAGAAGCTTTGAAGTGGGCGTATGATGGTATTGGGATTTAAGTACACTAAAACAATCATCTTTTTTGAGATAAGGACCACATGTGCCTTCAAAGGATGTTTGGATATATTGCACAACGGCAAAAGTGCATCAAATGCTTGTCCTTCAGAAAATAGACTAAGTTTCTTGGAAAACTATGCACTTAATTTTGCATTAGGTATCCCATTTAATTTGGTGGTCACAAAATCGACCACATGCCGATAAAATGGTGAATTATCGCATAAAGCGGATTCAAGCATTTGATATACGAATACGAGGGTTGTGTCACTAATTTGACCCACTATTAGCAAGATACTATACATGCGTATCTGCATTGAAGCTGAACGCTGAAAGAAAAATCAATATTTGTACCAATTAGACAATTGACACGGGAACTGTATTACTTTTCAGTAGTATTCTTACCGTCAGCTTCTCAACACCTGCAATGACTTTCTAATCACTCCGGTGTCCTGGTACAATAAGTCATGAAGATGATAACGGATTTAAATTGCCATGTAATCTTCCGCCGCTGACCAGATCCTTATGAGAAAATTAGAAATGCTTTTACCTGTAAAGCCAAACTAGGTTATTAAAGTACATAAATATGAATAGTATACCGAAATTAATCTCCGTGAAAATAATATGAATTGGGTAAACGAATGGGGAAAAGATAACTGAATGCATTGCTTCTGGATTCAATGTATCCTTTCTTTACGTTAAGTACTGTAGTAATAAATCAACTTAATATCATGATGCATTGGGAAAATTAAAGATGGTGAAAATAAATGCTTTTACTATAAAATACCGAATATTTTTTTGTAATTTTTTTTATAAAGAGCAAGAAACTACTATTTATTGTTTTTACGCTATTCAGTATTCATTCATATCGAGAAATTATTGAAATATATAATCGGGCCAAAATGCAGAATATAAAATCAAGTATATTTCGCATGTTGGTGCGTACTTCCGTGTATTCGGTCAGACCCTCTAAATACATAATCGTAGCCCATTAGGAAACTGAAATCCTAGGTACCAAGCAGGAAATAAATTCTCCAAGCAAGCACAAACTACAAAATGTACTTACGTAGTTAGTAGCAAATTACTTTGTCAGGTTCATCGTGATAGCGCTCCTCACTCTAATTGAAGATGTTCCGATCCGATTAGCAGTACTTATACTTTCACTTTGTTCCTAATGGCTACGATATGTATTTAGAGAGTCTGGCCGAATATACGGAGATACAATCAAGGCGCCTTGACAACCAGGAAACTCTCGTGATAAGGTTAAGTCATACTCAAAAAAAAAATATATTGTCAATAAACCTTGGATACAATAATTGATAATAATTGATATTTGATAGTTGATAACAGATAATTGAATGCGAAATCTTCGTGTTTTCGTTCAGACTCTCTAAATACATATCGTAGATATTAGGAACAAAGCGAAGGCGTAAGTTCTGCTACATCGGAAATCGGAACATCTTCAATTATACATAAAACGACGAGCGGTATCAGGATGAACCTAACAAGGTTAGTTGTTAGTTGTTACTAACTACGTACATTTTGTATTTTGTGCTTGCTTGGAGAAATTATTTCGTTCTCGGTTCTTAGGATTTCAGTTTCCTTCAGTAGTAGAGATGGAGAAATGCTAAGATCAAGTCAAAGATGCGCTGAAGCCCGCAGCAGCATGGAACAGAAGATCGTCATCAGTCATCACTCATCATCACTCATCACTCCATCATTAAGGAGCACGTAAAAAGTCAGGAGGAGAATTTGAGAGAACCTTCACTAGAGATTTCATATCAGGGGAAAAGGCCCGGATCTTCCGGAGAAAGCACAAACAACAAAGCCTCCTCCCAACCAACAGCCTTTCCTTTTGTTCCTACATCTAACAATTTTATCTTACAACTATTCTTGAGTTCTGGTAACGTTGACTTCAATTCTTCATTCCATTCAAATAAAAAAGCAGTGTGGAAGTTAGAATCGTACTCCAATCTAACTACAATTTTACTTACAAACTTGGGAAGTGACAAGCAGTAGTGCAACAAGTGTTATTAGAGCAAAGTTCCATCTGTACACCGCACTATTGTGTTGATGTTCGATTCCGGTAGATCTCTTGCTCGGCCTATTGTAGTATAGAAGACGAAAGACAAAAAGGACTTGAAGCTAGGCATAAACATATTATATTCAAGCGGATTTCAAATACAAAATAGAAAAAAATATCATGTCAGTTTATTCTGACACAAGTGTATACAATAATACTAATCGAATTGAAACGGAGAGTCAGGGAAATTTCATCTTGTTTCTCGTGCTGTCCATATTCGGTTTCGGTGCTAATTCCATTTTTCTCCTCGTGGTATGCGGATGTGCAAAATTTCGAAGGTAATGCATCTGTTTTGACTTTACTAGATTTCGGCTAATCGTTCAATTTACTTAAGTAGAAAGCTTTTATCTTTAAAATATGAAGTCTACTGTTTCTTTCTAATAATACCTACCTCTACATACATAGATTAAATACTCGTAATAATCATACAGCAGATATCATAGGCTTGGTAAGTGCGGCGTGTGGCATCTCCGGAAAAGCCGAAACAGCAATAAAAAGTACTGCACTAGAAGTAGAAATACATTCGAAAGATTCTCAATAGTCTCATGTTTTAGCATTGTACTACATTGTAGGAATCCATGAAAGATGAGTTCATCGTAATATATGGGGATTATGCGATAATTGGGCGGACAAAATCGGGCGGGGCGATTGGGCAGATAGGAATATTGGATTATGCTAGCTTATCCTCATCTTTACCGTGATATGACGGGTTTGTACCTTCGTTAGTTATACATAATGTTGAAGTTAAATCATATCATAACCTACTGCACATTTATTTTCTCCTTCAATAACGTTATCCAATCCATAGCTATGCAGTGTACCTCTACCAAATTAATAGATCTATATCCAATACAACATCGTGTTTTTCATATTTAATAAATCGGCCCCATTGTCGTCTTGCTGACGAATCTGGCTGGATGAACAGAAAACAGGAAGTTTCTATCACCAAAACCAACAGCGTCCTTACCTTTGGACGCCAATGAACTTTCATTTAATTGCTTGGAAACCCCCACCGTGTGGGATCAAAGGCGGGGTGAAGATCAGACAGAAGGGAACACAAGGCAACTATTAAGTATTTTCTTTCATGTAGTAATAAATGTACAATATACTTGACGGAACTTCTGTTCAACAACACATATTAATTGAAGGGAACGGTGTAGAGGGTACATATACACAGGTCCTTGTACGTTCCCACTTTCGGCACCATTCAATAACAATTTAAAATAAAGAATTTTGCTGTATATTTTTTCGGTTGTAGTAAAATAAAATAAATTGAAGCTTCACGATTCCTATAATATTCGTATTTGCCATCCAGGTAAAGCCATGATTTTAGACATCGCCATTAGCGTTCCCCAAAGAAACCTGAATTTCGCCATTGAGGATTTTGTAAAATTCACATGGTTCATTCGGCAAAAATCGCCGCACCGGAATTCGACTTATCACTCATGCTGCATATATTGTCATTGTCTTAAAAATGATATTAGTAACTTGGACTAGTCATACGAGGGCTGTTTGATAAAGTCTTGACCCTGACTATGATGCCGATGACTTAGAGCTCCGATTTTTTTCCCGTTGCAAAGAGCCAGCGAAAGTCTCTGGGGTTCTACTATTTTCAACATCCAGTTTAGGAAAACACGACCAGGAAAAAATTATACAAAAAAATCCGACACAAACATGGATTTTTTCAAAATTTAGCATCTATTGGTTATGACATTTTTTTACACTAGAATAGAATCCAACCCTGAAAAACTTTCAAAGGCTTCTATTTTTTTGAAAGGGTTAATGGAGCGATATGGAACTCGGAAGGAATGCATTAATTTGTAATTAGTGAATAGTCGACGCTTAAAAGCGGGAAAATTTCTTACCTCTAAGTTCGTTGGACAAATTGTAATAAATTAAGATCATTACCTATCAAACAGCCCTCGTATGTTAGGTTAGATTAGCATTGCCGAAGACGCTGGGAACGTTTTGTGTGTCGCTGTTTTTGGCTGGAACCTGCCGAATAGAAGAACTAAATGTAAGTGTATGAAATATTTTGATTCCTCCAGGCCTGCAAACTACCTGTTGGCGAACCTATCCGTCTCATCAATTCTATTTTCCACTTCAGTAAGCATCCGGATGTACGAAAAAACGAATGGCAGTCATGGATTTTGGCCATATGGTCCCGTGGCGTGCCCAGTAATTGCCGTCATTCACCGTAAGTGAACGACTGTCTCGGGTGTCGTATCGCTGCGAATTTATATTGTATTGTACATGTATACCGAACCGAACCAAACACACTGATTCCCTATCGGAATCGGAAACATTACAATCAATAGGTACTTCGGATATTACGTAGGATTAGTTGATATTTGAATTGAGATGACGCCTTTGACGTTGACAACCTTGATATAAATGTGAAATTGAGGTTCAATCAAATCATTCTCAATCCTCATCCAAAGTACAAAGATACACATTTTCATTTCCGCGCAACGCGCAACTGTAATGTAATTTTTATGATTGAACGCTAAATAAAATAATAAATGCATAAACTATGTAGGTATAGATCTGAAAAGATTCAAAGTATTGTACATAGACAGTAAATTGCTTTCACTAAATAACAATACCCTTTATGTAATTTTCCAACACAACACACAAAGTTTTCAATCATGATTTGGTCTAACAATAATTTTAAGACGTCCGCGTCCGTGTCCGTTGATTTGTCTGATGAACTTTTTGATCAGAAATGAAAATATAATGAAAATGTTATTACAATAATATATAAAATTTGTGTTTTTGAATCAGGGATTCCAGTGACCTTGACGGCGTTGACAACGGTGTTCATTAGTCTAGATCGAAGTAGCAATGCACGTCGAACGTCATTCTCGAGACAGTCTCGAGGAGACGTGTTATATCGGATATTATCCATTTGGATATTTTCCTGTTTCATAGCTGTCCCTCTGGGTTTCACCCGAGCCTATGATGAAAATCTTCCCACAACATACAAATGCATCAAGGTAAAACGAATTTTACAGTCTAAATCAAATCAAATGACTAGAGAATAGACGCTTAATTGCCAGGTTCAGGCGCGAATCATGGATTTTACAACGGACGGGCCCGAACTCACAAAACTCGGTATATCTGAATAATGACGTTTCAAAAATACTGTTATGACTTATACAAAACAGTCCTTTTTTGAGGCTTCCCCAAATGCAAATTTTTACAGACAAACAAATAAATACTTTGTACTTACTTTTTCTAGTAAGGACTTTGTTATAGATCAACAAATTGAATATTTCGTTGCGGATAGAGGGACTGCCAAAGACACTAGCACAACGAGCACAACAGCGTTATTATTGCATCGCCGCCGGATGGCTAGGATATTGCTAATGCGTTGTACATGCACTGTGCTACAAGTAAAGTCCGTGATCTTAATAACATATTTATTAAGAAAATTCCGAACTAGCTGTTTCCCTTCTCTGAAAAGGCAGTTAAACCTTTTACTTGGAGGTTCTTGGAGATTTGTAATTGTAGTGTCATATCGAAAACGCTTCTCGAGCACAGAGAGAGTCAAGAAATGCGTCCTCGAATTGCTTGTGGGATGTGGGATCCGAAGAAGTAAAATAAAACTTTAATCTTTAATCGTACTTGTTTCCATTTTTTGTTCTGCAGATATTTTTCTGGGAAAATGAAATCGTCAATTTCAATATTCTGTACGGAGTGATATATGTATTGATGGTCCATATTCTACCTGCTCACATTTTGATTAGAGGTATTTCATTACCTACTACAAACAAAATTAGTACTTAAACCTTGCGAAAGAGATTCTTCCATGATGCCTTAACCATGAATTATTTTTACATTCCAGAACTATTGAAAACAATAACTCAAATGAAGTTTCTTGTCAACAGACATGTGAGTGCTACTCTGGGTTTCCCGACTTATCTTGTTCCTTGAACTTTGAGCTGTATGTACACTGTAAACAATTTTGCAGATGCCACCTCATCCATCGTTCCAAGACCGGAAACTACTACTACTGAGGAATTCCTGCATTTTTACAATAATCTTCCTTTTAGTCTGGCTTCCTTATGGACTTGTTCAGTTTCAAATGGATTTACCCAAAGAACTACTACCTGAACTGCAACATTACCTGATGACAATGTGGCTTAAATTTAGAGTATTAGCATATGTGCAAGTTTGCTTGAACCCAATTGTTATTTTCCTACTTAGTCTTAACATCAAATGGTGTCCTTGTCAGTCATTCTAGTTGCTTTCAGATTGTAGATTGTCTTTTGAAAGTTTATTTGGAAGTTGGAAAGTCTGTGACACAATAATAACCGATTTGAGCATCGCGGTCAATCAATATGAAATATATTTTGATGGTACACCAAATTCTAAAAAACTTTTAACGTATACAGAATCGACAACTCTACTGTACATTATTTTTTCTTAAATTACTTAAATCTTGCTGACACGGTTTCGCATTCCAGGTCTGCCATCCGTTTCCCCTATTTCTTCTTCTTGGTAAGTTTCTTGTAGTCTCCTTCCTGATTCGACAAAGAGCCCATAATAGCATTGACCTTTCGCTTTCTTTCCTTGTCCCTGAAATTCAAAGAAGATAAAATAAGTATTCTTTCATTGTATTTAAATCAATCAACGTAGCAACTCGAGTGAAGAATTCTACGTACAGTTGCATCTCATGTTTCTGCTGTGTTCTGGCTAAGAAGGCATTATCCTGTTTCAGTTCACGCACAGCACTCTTTGTTTCCTTCTTCACTTTGTGAGCAAGGCGAGCCCGCTCCTGGCGAACTCTGGAAACATTCTTCTTCTTCCGGCCGTCAAAACTAAATTTGGGTTTAGATTCAGAAGTTAGTTACACCGTAAAGATATTCAATTAAATATAGTAATTGTAGTACAAATATGATTTATCGTACATCTCTTCCACTTCAGGCTCGTACAGCTTCAACCGTTTTGGAATTTCAGGAAGAAGACGTATCGGTTCCATTTTGACCTGGAGGTTGTCCAGGATACCCAGTATGGATTGGATAGTTTCTTTCAATTCGACTGCACTAAAGTCTTGCGTCCACTTTATATTACCCCATTCTTCATTCTTTTCAAGAAGTTGTAGTATAGTACGAACTGGCTTGAATATATAGCTGGCGGTTGGCAGCTCTTTGTACAATCCAATGTATTCTTTTAGTATCTCAAGTGCACGCTCGATGAATTCCGATTCGGAGAATTCACTCAAACATTGATAGAAACTTTTGACATTTCTGGTTGATAGACAAGCTTTCCGAGAGCTGGGATGATAGTAGCTCAACAGGTTACAAATCCAGACTAAGGGTTCAGAGCAATATCGTTTGGTATCTTGCACGAACTACAGGACAAAATTAAAATGGTTGTAATGTAATCGACCAAATATCAAACCTTAACTCAATTTCTATGTGAAGCACTGCAATATTGTGTCGGATATTACAATTTACAATGCACCACATTTTACATTAGATAAATAAATATTGAAATTGTTAGGTGTGCTTACCTTGAAGGCTTCGCAACACAATGTGAGACATCGATCAATTATAAGTGGACTGCTGAATGTGGATAGCTCATTCAATATCTGAAGCAGAAATATGACAGCCGGCGATAACACACGATGTCGCAACTCCGTAGTAGGAAATATACTCGTACATAATGCAAATATCACACACTGAAAAACAAGAATACGACAAAATATTCTGGTTGGTCATTTCATTTCAATAGCGGCTGCATTCAGAGTCTGGACTGTCCACTACAATATTTGCAGAAGCGAACTAACCATGCTTTCCCGGAGTGTCCCTTGTTGATCGTCCGAATCATCAAACTCCGACTGGAGCAATCCTATTCGATCCAGAAATACTTCACTGCAGGCCTTAGGATCTGACAAAACCATTGCATGGAAGTGCTCTACAGCCCAATTTGAATGTTCCTCGAACACAAAATTTAGCCCATCGGGATAGTCTGCCCAACTTGTGACGAACTCCAGCAGGTGTTTGCAAAGACTAACGAGTTTTGATTTCTCAGTGGCCTTGTAGTACTTAATGACGCGTGTGAGAATGCTATTCAACTCTTCCACATTGAACTCTGGAAACTCTTCTTTCTCGCCTGGTCCGTCACTAGTCTCCACGTATCGAATGACGCAGGATTGCAGAACTGATTCTTGAAACTTGCTATAGTCATCTGAGACGTTCAACAGCTGAGCATCTTGAATATCCACGACTTCAGTGTTGACACGCGCTTTCTCCCCATCAAACTTTGTAGCAAATTGAAGCTCGCGTACCAAACGATCATACGGTTCTTGAACTGGTTTTGGCTCAGGCGGTAGGGGAACTGTTTTTTCTGCTTTCGGTTCCAACATTGCTAGCATTGCCTGCTTCCTTGTAGGTGCGTTCAAGAGGAGTTTCTGAAACTCTGGATCTTTGAAGGTTGTATCGAGCTCGTTAATCAGTTCAAAGTTCTCATCCATTTCCTTTGCTTTCTCGAATTTTCTTTTTTTTGACTGAAGAATCATTTCCGCAATTATTTGCTCTCGAGATTTTGGTGTTCCATCTGCGTTGAACTCATCAAATGCACTCTTTTCATCCTCGCTTTTGCTTTTCATCTTCATAAAACCTCCAAAGTTAGCGGCATTTACGAAGTCCTCTGTGGGATAAACATGTTGCATTGTTAGAAGCACTATTAAAATATCGCAGGATTCAATTGAAATCTGCACAATGTGATTGTCTAAAATACAAAACACAAAACTAAGCACTCAAAGCACTCACCGTTCAGACGTTCATCTTCAGAGTCGGATTGGTCACGAGGATCATCGTAGCGTTGGATATTACTCAATGACATTCCTTTATGTGTAAGACTCTCCTCCTCGTCATTCAGATTGAAGATTGAATTCTAAGAGAGTTAAGTTAAATAACTTTGTAAAGTTCAGTTCGTTAATCACATGGAAATTATTTCCGAATATACACACATAATATGTGTTACTTTCAAGGTGAAGTACTTGCCTTTGACTTATTCTTGTACTGTCGAGTCTTTTCAAGTGCTGTTCGGCGGACAAGTTTTTCTTCTTCTTCAAATGACTTACTTTTTTCCCCCAGTCGTTTATCCACCAATAAATTCGTCTTATTTCGTGAAATATATTCTGAGAGTAAAGTCTTCTTTCGCTGCAAGGACAAGATATTTGGTATACGACTTGAATTGTATTTTAAGTACTTACTAAAGATGATATTAGACGATAGTGATAGGACGCTTTGTAACATACCCGTTCCACAGCCTTGGATTTTGCGACGAGAGGTCGTCCGGTCTCATGTTTCTGAACTCTTCCCAATGATTCATGTTTTCTCTTATTGACTTTGACCTCGAATGGATTTGATATTGAGCCTGCAGGGTCCGCTGTCTCTAAGTTCTTCTTCCCGCCACCAGGCGCTCTGTAGCCCTTATTCTTCTTCGTCAGTCTTTTCGCCTTCTTCGCGATAGTGTTCGATTTCTTACCCATCCTGTATCTTGTCACCTGTAAATTGCTTTAATGCCTTTATCGTCAACGCGGGCCAGAGCCAGGTCAATAGCACAACTAACCTAGCAGTCAGTCCTTTGTCCTTGTCTGTCTGCACCAAAAAAAAACATCCACTAACTCAAATATAAATATGTGGCTTTTAGGACTGCTATAAATGTAGATTCTTAATTCTTAGAGATAGTCGTTTTAAATCACGTATTGAACTCGTCACATTGACATTTGAACAACAAACACAAACACGGTCAACGATTGTTTAGTTAAATCTTAAATCAAATGTCAAGCAAAAGTACTCCAAATGTAAGGATGAGTTGAATTGAAAGTGTAAAATCCAAAGTAAAAGCATGCTTTTCTTGTTGAATTATTCGGTTTTCCCTCTCGCACGCCAACGCGCCCAACTCACCACACTTTGCCCCTGACAGTCCTCAGTCTAGTGTTGATTGGTTACACATTGGTTATAATTTGATCGTGAATGCTTACTCCGTTCCGTTCCGCTGCTGGCGTATTTTCTCGCTTTTCGTTCAAAACGTCTAGACATTTTTTTGTTTTTCGATGTTTTTCTTAGCAAGTGCGAGTGCGAGGACTGATGACGTGAAAATGGAACAATAAAATGACATAAACTTAATTACAATTCATTTAAATGTCGATAAACCCACTTTCCCTATCCTTTTCAAATTATACTACATAGCTTCGAAGCGTCAAGGTCCATTTAATTTAAAAAAGACGTGAACTATATTTATTTTTGGGTAAATGCTTGAGTAGGTATATGATATGAACATCTTTGAGTTGAATTGAATTAATATACTCGTATTGTTGGGAAATTAAATGCTTGAGACGAGACGAACCTGTGAACATCATTGCGCTACTTATACTACTTAGTTGTTATTATACTGTACAGTACAATTCAAACTATTTTTACGACATTAGCAAAAATTATTAATACATTAGGTTAGCATTATAGAAGATTACTTTGACATCGCTCTATTTTTTGTCCACCAAATAATGCAAACTCAAAATCCGTGAGCTAATTTATTTAGTAAATCTTATGGAATTTCCGCGGCTACTTGAGTTTAAAGTTAAAAGGGTGAAATCTCATCAGTTAAAATTTACTAAGCATTGGGAATTTGGACAACATTCATCCTGTTCGTCCAGGACGACCCGCAGAGCCGGCATATGTCCATGGAGCCCAAAGTCGTCCAGATCTACAATAATTTTGAATTGTGAAAACTATTTAAGCATTTGTAATTGTAGGTAGAATGAAGGATTGTTATGTTCCGAGAATTCATTGTTCACTTTGCGATTGGTCGAAGCTTAATTCTTAATGCAAATCGAATTTGTTCATTATTAAAATATTACCTAGGACTATCCTGATCTTGAACTTCCACGCCATTAGCTGCAAATTCAGAAGCGGCAACGTCGGCCTTTGCAGCTGATACTTGAGAACAATATGCAAGTGGTATGAGTACCATTATGAACGCCGCTAGGATAGAAGTTGCAATCTACATAAATAAAATGTTAGAAAGTCAAATGCATTATTGATTATTTCACGAGAATTAATTAACAACGCAACTATGAAGGGTTTAAGTTTACGAATTACCATAATTGACTTCATTGTGTGGTGCAAAAATGTATTCAGATATTCCAATAATTTTATAAATCAATTTAAACAACTTGTAATATGTGATGGATCTTTGGTATGTATTTTAAGTGAAAAACTTGGAATTACGTATTTATATCCTTTGAATGTGGATCTTTGACCTAAATTAGTCCGCCATTTAAATTAGCTTCGTAGGAAATAGGACAGACACCTTCCTAATGAAATGTCCTATATTTGATGGTATGAATCGACTGGATGTGCTTGTTTGTTTACATGTAATTAGATCGCGAAAAATCTTCCGCAGGCCATTAGGTCAAGGTAAAAGCGTATATGACTCACGGAATATAACGTCGGTAAGCAAAGGTTCAGGGCATTATGGAGATTGGAAAGTGTTCATGCAAGCTTTTGTTTTACGTATGAACCTACAGTAGGCCATTTTCTCAACTATATTGTATTAACGTTTGACAAATATTTTTAATGCCAGCGGAAGGGAAATTATGAACTAATGTGATGCCCGATGTTGATATCATTCTTGAATAACGTGAGGCTTTTCTCCAATCTCCAACTGGTGTAAGTTGAAATTGTCAACTGCATCGCATTGCATTACCTGGAGCTGGATTGCATTACCTCCAGCTCGTATTGTTCATTGCCAATTTCGTAAAAAATAACTTATGTGCTTGTGGAACTTAAAATATTAACACCTGGAGATGTTTTGACATAATTTAAACTGTACCCAAAACTTTTGTATGAATACAAGCTACGCATTGTAAACTATGCAGTTTCTATGAAGCTATTTCACGATCAATCTGTAGTTAGGTAAGTTAAATTCAATTGTTCGTTGAGTCATACATAAATAAGGTCGATGCACACAAGCCAAACACCGTCAACGATTTTCTCATATACCATTGCACTATTTGATAATACTGCATGCTTCTCACATCTCACATTAACCGAACAACAGCCGAAACCTAAAAAGGGTGGGCATCTACAATTTGCAGAGAACGCCGGAATGATATTTGGACTATTTACAAATGAGGTTAATGACAAACTGGCACGCTAACCGAGATAATACTATGAACGTAGTACATAGTACATAGTATTTGGCAGGATTACGACTAATTCACGATGCCAGTGAAGCAGGATCAGAACTCCAACCATTTTCAGGAAAAAATTGTTTAAAAAAAAAACTCAAAATTTATTAGCGAAAAATACGCAACGCAACACTTGAAATATTTTTTTTAGCAATTCTTAACCTATGAATTCTTCGGAAGTCCATTGAAGTGGGAAGCGCTATTTACCCTTCTCACAAAATTTAATTATTTTCACTGATTAATTAACTACTAGATGTTGGACATAATGGTCCCGATTTATCCTAATAATACATAGGTACTACATTCCCTTTGAAACACAAAAGCCAACTGGGTTCGGTTTGGAAATATTCCTTGCAACTGTTCTTCGCGTCGATCTCGTATCCTTCTTTGTTCTTTGTACTACATTGCAATCAGAGCAGACGTTATTCACTAACGCAGGAGTTCTTCGATCTTCTCAGCGTGCTCTGGTAGTTCCCAGAAGGGAATCTGCATTATTTGCTTCAGATTCATTTGCTTCCGCATTGAATCCTCCCATTCAGAATCAAATGCAGTTCCGTACCGCTTGATCAATTTATCTAAATCCCTTTCGATTTCTGGAGACGATAGTAACTCGCTCTCCAGTTCTGAGAGTGCGACAATTTTCTCCAATCCATTCATCGTTTCGTAATTTCTCAGATAGTGCTTAGTTGCTGGTCCCATTTGACGGAACAGTGCATGGCGTTTGCGGAAAATGGATGACTGGCCAGCTAATGACAAATCTCGAGCATAACTTGTTTCAATTTGAGTTTTTGTCTTGGATGGCTCACTTTCGCAGGGTCCACGTTGAATTGGTCTTTCGCGGCGAATTGATTTAACCAGTGATTGTTTCCTGAAAAATCAGAGATATATAAATTCTGCACCAATACTGCAACACTTGGAATATGCAATACATGAGGTACCACTGGCACGAGCACGACATCATGCAAGGGATGTCTAACTTTTACGGATTTTATATTTTTGTCTTTTCCGGTATACTCGTACTATGTTTTAACGTAATGAGTAATGACTAATGACATAGAGTGAATCACATGGTATGGTACATATAATTCTACACCGAGTGCCTATGTCATATTTATCTTCTTGCGCCAAGAAAGGCTAATATCAGGTAAGAAAACCACTCTATCTATACCTAAGGCCGGAAAGAGCACGGGGAGCAGCAACAACTATGCGGAAAGCTTTTTTTCATTAAAACGCGGCTCCTATGCGTGTGGGTCAATTGTTCCTTTGCAGGTTTTAGCTCCCGTGTGCTTTACAAAAAATGCATATTATTTAATGTTTCTATATTTACGAATTGTATAGTGCTATTTCTAGTTCATTGTAGAAACCAAATTACTACAACGAAATTTACGCGTTTTTTAGGATAGTTTTAACACACTGGTGAGGCACTCGTCCTCGAGCAACTCGGTGTGGAATTCTAACATTGGTGTAGTTGTGATCGGAACTTACCGAGTTCCTTTGGATGTTTCAGGATGACTTGCTTCAATTCGAATTTGCGGCTTGGATGGCCCTGGTCCAGGTTCACTGGTCCTAGGTTGAACTGGCTTTTCTCCGTATGTTGCCTTAGCTTGTGATAATTGCCTAAGAAATCAGAATCAGTGCGATTCACTCTTAAACATTTCTGTTTTCAATTATTTTCATGAGCCAAACGAATAGTACATTTAGAACGGTGCATGAATTCCATTTAACAGGGTTGGTATGATTTAAATCAGTTGATTTATTTTTGCTTTTTTTGAAGTTTGACCTTTAAACAACTTTACATTGCTACAGGAATGTTTACGTTAAAAAAATTAAAAACATCATGATTTTTTCCCCTGATTTTTTTGATTTTTCAAAAAACAATAAAATTAGATAAAAACTTAAAAAATATGTGTTTTATACCTCCAGTTCAGACTTCAGACGAGTACGAGGCTTATTTCTTGTTTGATATGGACATTTC
>JAQFYU010000268.1:0-25953 GCA_034694905.1 Ceratophysella granulata | reverse complement strand
GAGTCGCCACAGTAATAGTTGGACTAACACCAATTCACTCAAGTGTATTAGATCTGGCAACCTTGTATATTATGACCCCCTGGGGAGTACCCTGAAAGCATGTGACTTTTGTGACAAAAGTCTTGGTAGTTTACGTGATAATTCGTCAAATTTTGCAGTTTTTCGACTTATTTTATTTTCTCGAATTTTTGTTTCTCACTCCAGCTGCTGGAAATTTTTACTACTAACGTAGAACTCTATAGCCGAGGAATACATAAAATCCCATAGAGATCCCTTAAATAGTTCCAATGCTATACTATTTCAAAATCCAAATGTGACAAATGTCACATCTTGGACGGAGCCGGGTTAAATACTTGGTGAAGCCAGTTCCTATCAATGTATATACAAATATTGATTGTATACTCACATAGTAGTGAGTAAAGTTTGGTCAAAATTGTCCACTGGAATTTTGTAGGTTTTGATGAATATGGCGGCCGAAGTACTAAAGAAGGTGGAAGGAAACCTGGAATGTCATGTTGAATTTTTGAAAAACTTGGAGAAATCTAAAGCCTGGATCGAGCATGCAAGAGAAGTCATTCGAGAATGTGCAGATACAAGTGCATCTTCAAAGAAGGAGCATTTGGAAGCCAATTTGGATTCCATTAAGGTACATCGTATGATATCATAGGCTAGCTGTGCAGATGGATACGTACATTTGCTTGCAGGACAAATGTCCGTCAGGTAAATTTAGTGGAGCTTCCAGTTATACAACTCATTGTCTGATTACTAGAATTTGGTCTTACGGCAAGACGAAGGTCAGAAGCTGGTACATTCCACTGTGAGTTGGGGTGAGAAGGCTTTACGAACTACTCGATCGGATGGGAAAGACGCAATAAGTGAGGAAATGAAGACCATTCAGGCAGAGTGGGAAAGATTGACGAAGAAAATGGGAAGCGCCAAAGTCACTCTTGAGACGAACCTGCTCCAGTGGGCTGACTACAACACCCAGTTCACTCTGGCCCAACAATGGCTGACGGACAGAGAATCCAAGTTGAAGGAAGTTTCGTGCAAGAAAACCAGCGCAGGTCCCGGAATGAGTTCAATCGGAGACAAGAAGGCGAAGCTCAAAGCCACAAATACCATAGTACAAAGTATTGAGTCTTTGGAACCAATGATTGAGAGCATTACCACAAAGGCAGGCAGCTTGATGCAAAATGCTCCAGCTTCACAGATTTCCACCCAGTATCAAACTCTAACTAAAACTGCCCAGGAAATATACTCGAAGCAAAAAGAAATGGTCGACCATCACCAGGTATTTGAATATTGGAGCAACTGCAGCATTACCCTTCATATACTGTTCCTTGAAGGTGACATGGGTTTGTCTACTATATTGCTCTACAGGCGTTTGTTGACCTGTCCAATGAATTCAATTCATGGATGAGGAATGCCAAAGAGAGACTCAGTCAAATTGCGGACCCGGTTGGAGACTCGGCAGAAATCACGACTAAGCTGGTCCAGTTAAAGGTCCTACATGCTGAATTACCTGATGGTCAACTGAAACTAGATGCTGCATTAGTGAAAGGACGTGAGACATGCAGCATAGTGGACGTTGAAGACTGTGAAGTCATAGAACGAGATCTTGCGTTATGCGCAGAAGAATTCGACAACTATTCGTAAGTATACACTTAGGGTTGAATCGGATAAAGAAAGAGAGTTGAGCTTATCAAATTAGTTTAATTATCGTTCCACATTTCATGTTTTGCCACAGAGAAAGTCTCAAGAATTTACAAGAAAGCTTGGAAAGTTCTCTAGTTCGATGGAAGGAGTGGGATGATCAACGAGCAATTGCTGAAGAATGGATTGCGAAGACAGAGAAAGAAGTGAAATCTTTTAACAAGTTAAAGAATACGCTAGTTGAAAAGAAGTCTGCATTAGAACAGTTTCAGCTTCAACTTCAAGCAGTTTTCGATTGGCAAGAAGAACTTGATAAGCTCAATTTGAGCGCACAGCTCTTGCTCGAGACTTGTGCAGATTCACGAGTTTCCAACTCCGTCACACAGATTTCAACCAAGTTCAACGCTCTGCTTTCACTTGCCAAATTAGAATTGAAGAAACTTGAATGCGAGTACCAAGAACACCAACAATATGAGCTGAATTCTTCCGAATGCCAAGAGTGGATAGAAAAAGTTCGTTTTAAACTCGCGAATCTGTCGCAGGAGACATTCGATTTACAAGAGGTCAAGAAAAGACAAACAGAGTTGTTGGGAATGAAGCAAAGCTTGGACCAAGGGCAAAATATGCTACGCTACGCGCTTGAATTGAAGGAAAAGGTTTTGTTGTCGGTGAAGAAAGAACCCAGTGGATCTGAGCGAATTCACGAAGAAAGTGAAAAGTTGAGTCTTGAATTTGAGAAATTGATGCAGCAATTTGAAGGAATACGAGGTACACTGGCTACTCGCGGAGCATTTTTGGAAGATCTACTGAAGGTACGTTCGGGATCATGTCATTTAATATTTACTACGTCGACCTGAATCACTGAGAAACCGGTCTTAATCAACGACGAAAATCTATGCAATAGAGTTCTATGTATATGTAGCAGACGGCTTCTTTGAATAGTACACTAGAATAATTATCATCTTCCATGGTTACATTCCCGTTTGTAGGGAATGCGATTTTCGTTCAGATTTCCTTATGCTGGTTCTGGTCGCAATACATTTATTCCGAAAAAGCATGTGAAGCCGGGTTCACGTCACATGATAGTATTGGTATTTGTACGTTGTGTCATGCAAGTGTCTCGTTTTTCAGATGCACAAAGTTATAATTGAATGGCTTCAAGAGATTGAATTCAAGGCTAATGCCAGTAAGTCTGAGGACAAATACTATGACTTGAGCGAGAAACGGGCAACCCTGGAAAAGCTGAAAGGAATTAGAAAGGAACTCCTTGCCCACAAAGACTTGTTTTCCAAATTCGAAACTAAACTTTCCGCAATTCCTTCGTCAGCGAAAGAGCCATATCAGTCTGTGTTCTCTAAGTACGAGGAACTAATGCAATCAATCGACTCTGATATCAAAAACCTTGAAGACTTGAGTCACGAGCATGAAGCCTATTCTCAAGAGTATAATGAAGTCTGTGGTTTGCTTAATACGGCGAGAGCCGGTTTGCAAGAATTTGACGACTTGTCCGGAAACAGAGAAACTGTCATGGGCAAACGCAACAACTTGAATGCGTTCCTTGAGAATCTAAAAGCAATTGAAGAACGAATTCAAAATACAAAAACTCTTGGAGAAAATGCAATGCAAGCGTCAACACATGACGGAAAGGATCAAATCAAATCAGAATGTCGTCGTCTTCAGACAGAAATTGACAGCCTTTTACGACATGGTCGTGAATCCATGAGAAATGTTAACAATTGCATCGAAAACTGGGATTCGTTTGAAAAGGCGTATGGGACTATTCAAAATCTACTCTCTACTGCGGAAGCTAAGCTCAAAGCCGAACCCGAATCTGATAACAATACTCCTGGTGATTTCGACCGTGTCAACGTAAGTAAAAAACTGGACACTCCTTCCATTTGGACGTTGAAAACGGTCTTAACGTGTCTCTTAATGTTGCACAGAAATTTCTGGAAGAGGTCGTGTCTATTAAACCGATTCTCGAGGATTTGTCAACGAAGGCTGACACATTGATGGAGTCAAGTGACTACCCAACAATTGGAGATTCTCTTAATAAAATGCAGTCCCAATACACAGAATTGGTAGCTGGTGTAAAGGTATCCAGCGTCATATTTGGTTTTCTAAATCCTAGTTTACACAGCTTACAGGTTATGTATGATATCTCCCAAATTCATCTGGGATAACCTGCCTACTTTAATATCAAACCTTTGCTTGGTTTGCTAGGCACTATTGGCAAAAATGCAACGAGGATTGGTAGACCAAAGCCAATTTACCAATGCGAAGGAGAACTTTGAAGCTTGGTTAGTACGAGCGGAAGGAAATCTAGAAGACGTCAGCGGTTTGGGAGACGAGCGATGGATAAAGGACAAATTGGAGACGCTAAACGTGATATTTTCTAACATTTGTCAATTTGAAAAGCTACAAATTCTCTTCTCAAATGTTGTTCTGATTTACTTCAATCTTTTGTTTAGTTGGTTTCCACTCGCCTCACGGAAGGCCAACATTTGTTGAGCGTTGTTCAAGATGCTTTTACTCGAGTTCTAAGTTTTGTTCCTTCGCCACCGGAATCACAAGAATTGGCAATGAGAAAGGATGTAACAGGACTTCGGGAAAGATGGGACGCACTGAATAGGGACTTGTCCATTAGAATTTCAGAATTAAAGGTCAGAATTGGCTACTGAAATATCTAAATACCATCTGGTCTGGTCGTTCAGAATTCCAGAAACATAAAATTGCAATTTCAGGATGTGCTGTACAAGTGGACCAGTCTGCGGGAGGGCAAAGAAAAACTGTCTGGTCGATTGAGTGACATTGAGAACGCGTTGAAGAAAAAGAAGGAAGCCCAACCAGAACTTGCTGAACTCGGAGATATGAAATATTTCTACAAAGTAAGTTTTGTAAAAGTTTTGATTTTATATGGATGGGATATGCTAAAAATATGAGCTCGTGTACTTCATTTCAGACATTGGAGAGCGAGATTAAAAACGAAAAGTCCGAACTGGAGCAGTTGCAAAAGGAATGTGGGGAATTAGCGACTGAATGTGGAAGTCCTCAAAGCGAAATTCAAATGGATTTAGAAAAGTTGAGAGAAAAGTGGAATGCACTCCAGGATCTGGTGGAAACTAAACAATCTCATTTGGATAAGCTCCTGAAAACACACTCTTTGTACACGCAAGCATTACATGATGTTGAGAAGAAGCTATTGGAAACGTCTTTTGCCTTAATGGCGAGTAACTCCTTGTACATAACCAATCGTGCTCAAACACTTGACCAAATCGCAGAACAGGACAATCTTTTAGAGGAAATGAACAAGTATCAATCCAAGTTGAATGATATCAACTCCAAGGGCGCGGAACTCGTGGATCTGTTCCCTTCTACCAAGGAAGTCACAGAAAAGCAGTTACGTAATCTGCAAACAAGTTTTGACTCCTTGTTGGCAACTGCTCATCAAATTAAGGCCAGGTTTCTGGATTCATTGGCCAAATTCCAAGCTTACGAAGATACTTTGGAAGATATTGGGAAGAACTTGAATCAATGGGAACCGGAGATGTCGAAGGAACTCGAAAATCCAGTCACAAACATTGACCAAGCATCAAAGCGTATAAAAGTTGTTCGCGTGAGTACCTTTAGAATTGACGCTTGTTAATTTTCATATGGGTTTTTTAGTTCGTAAATCTGTTGCCAACATCAGACTTTAAACTTTAACACATAAGAGATGGGGAAATAGCCGAGGGAGCTTTTCGGTCGGAAAGCTTAAGTTTGGATGAGAAGGCCTAACCTTTGTCCATCTACGACTTCCAAAGGCCTGCAAGCAGCTCGCCGGCTACAATAATATTTCGTATTCTAGGATATGCACAACAAACTCCAAGGGGAGAAGAACCGTCTGTGTCTTGCTGTCCAAGAGGCTTCCGCTGCTGCAGCGTCGCTCTCTCGCCCTTCCAGTCCTCAGGAATCTGTTATTCAGCCAATTCCAGACAAGGAAATCGACGTCAGAGTTCGACTGGAGGATTTCATTGACCATGTACGAACTCCTATTTGAACCGTGTTGTTGGTTTGGTGTATTGTTGTTGTCAACTTTATGCTTTTGTTCTGTAGAACTCATTTTTTGTGACATTTTGGCCTTCTTGTTTGTGTTTCTTGCATGCAGAGCAATACATGTGTTGGCACAGAAGAGTTGAATGCCAGCCTTCCAGCAAGTGAATTCGTTACTAGAAATTGGATGAATTTGATTGATGATATGTGTTTAAAGGTATGCTCGTGACGGTGTTATTCCCGATCACTTCCGGAACAATGCATGGCTACCGCCGATATACACCTTTCGATTAAGTTCGATAGCTCTGAGTAGACTGATTCAGAATACCTTCGTGTTTCGCAGATGCAAACCCAGATGGCGCAGCTATCCTTGATGACAACCGAAATCGAAAATGTAAGATCTGCGAAAGATGCAATGAATCTTTGGGCTGATAACGCGCTTGGAACTATCAAAGATCTTCGGAGTAGACCAGGCAAATTACGTGCGGAGGTGGCTCAACTTGACCTAAATCAACTACAAAATATTCGTGACGTAAGTATTCATCCAACGAAAGAGCTAGCATATGGAACTCATGTTACATCTCAAGGAACTCACTCATTTCCGAAATATTAGGAAGCTGGGCAAAGGCAAAGCTCACTTATGGAACTAGAAATTCAAGAATCTCAAACCATTGACGAGAAGTACTTGCCGCTACTCGAGGAAAAGTTGAATACAGTTTATGACGCAGTTAATGACTGTATCGAAAGGCGAATTAAAGTTCAAGGCGAATTAGAAGAAAACAAGAGACGCCTCAAGGAAGTTCAGCTTTGTGCAGATGAAATTTCCGGTGATCTCGATGGCTTGGAAAAAGGGGCAGGAGTCAGAAGTCAGGACAAGCTGGAAGCTGTTAACTCGATCGCCAATAAGCTGAATAAGCTCAACGACAAATACATTGCGGCTGAAGGCGATTTCGATGCTTCCAAGAAACTCTTGAGCAGTTCAGACGCAGATATATGGGATGAACAGCTGAATTCAACAAAGCGCAGAATTACGTCACTAGAAAAACGAATCAACCGGAAGAAGCAATTTGTCGAAGCGGCAGAAAGGAATCTGGCCGAGTTCTTGAAAGATTTGACTGCCGAATCAGAGGATCTGAAGAGAATCTCAGTTTCAGTAAACGCAAAAATTGGTTTTGAAGTTCCCCCTGTAGAGAAATTGATCGCTCTCGTACGGGCGGATCTAAAAGTACTGGAATCCAAAGAGGTAGTACTCAAGACACTAAGTCACAGGCTTTCGAATTTGGAACCTGAACTAGAGGAGTCAGAGGCCCAGAATGCTAACAAGAGACTTCGGTCCTTGGGGGCGGAACACTCTAGTCTTTCTGAGCAACTTGGGAAACGCCGCAGTTACTTAGATGAAGCACTACTTGCTAGGAAGAAGTTTTCTGAGACTTGTGATGGCGTCAAAGGCTGGGCCGAGCGGTTGTCGACGGAGCTCGAAATTGAACCTGTTACAACCCCCCTTCTCTCTTTGGAGGTCGAAAGAAAAATGAACGATTTGAGGGTATGTTGCGCTTAAAATGTCTGATAATGGTCGCGCCTGGAGGAATCTCATGATATGATTTTGGTTGATTGGGATTTAGAGAGTCGGTGGCCTTACTGTTAACTATTTGGAAACGTCTTTCGAGGAACTTTTTAAGCAAGCAAACGCTTTGGAGAAGGACTGTGATCCGGCTGATTCTGAGAGACTTCGTGCGGTTGTGGCTGGTAGGCACGAATTGTATTAATTGGTTCGTCGCGATTTGGAGAATTTGTGATTCATTACTTATAAAACTCAATATCTTGAATTTCAGCTCTAAAGGATAATATCTTACGCCTTAGCGGAGAAGCTAAGACACAGATAAATAAACTGGGAAATGCACTTCAAAGCCGGAAGTCGTATGAACAAGATGTAGTGAAAATCACGAATTGGTTAACGGGAGCCGAAGGACTTCTTCACTCGGATATGCTTGGAGGAAATAGTCCTGATATTTTCCAGCAGCAACTTACAAAGGTGAATTTTAATTGCATTTTCAAAGTATGCATCGTTGGGGAGTGAGAGGAAACAATTTAACGACTAACCTTCGAATTTCCTAGTACAAGAAATTACAAGTGGAGGAAGAAGGAATTTCCAAGGATTTTGAAACCACGAGTACAACGGGAAGCGACATTTCTGGCTCCTTAAGTAGTTCAGACAAGGAACTTTTGACCAATGAACTATCCGCTTTGAAGAATAAACTCCAAAGGATACGGTTTGGAATTAAGGACAAGTTGAGCAGTGCGCAAAGTGATTTGGATAAACTTAACCAGATCTCTGACTTACTGTCAAAGTCAAGGAAGTTTATTCAAAAGGTGAAGACGGAACTGAATGACCTTGCCCGACCACTTGGCAATAGAAGTGATGATTCACAGGGACTCCTTGGGTCGTACGAGGTAGGACACTTTGATCATTGATTACATATGCGCTGTTTTAATTGAAACGTGATAAAAAATTAGGTTCTACTGGAAGACGTAAAGTATCACAGAAAGGAGCTTGATTCAACTTCGTTGGAGGTTTTCCGTTCTGCCGAATTTCCGCTGATTCAAAAGGATCTGGACGACATTGCTTCGGAAATAGAGTTACAGATCACTCGATTGAGACACTTACTACTCCTCCAGCAGCAATACAATGCACATGTAGCGGACATTACAGGGTTCATTTCCAAATACCGAGAGGTTGTAAAAGAAATTGACAAGTCACCTGGCTCTGTTGAGTCTAAAATCAAAGAATTTGACAATGTGATAGCAAAATTGGCAGATTGTGATGCTCAGCTTGTGTCTGCCAGTGAAAAGGGACTTCGTATCGCTGAGGAGTTAACAGTTGAAGACCGGAATGTCATTAGTGGCAATTTAAACTCCCTGAAACAGCAGCTACACACGCTCCGAACAGATACGTTCCGATGTCGGTCAGAGCATGAGCTCACTGCAGCAGAATACCTGAACATTGCCAAGGACTTGGAAAATGCCATAAATTCCTTGCATAGCGACGAAGCAGAAATTAAGTCACGGCCAACCTTCGGCTTAATATTAGATAATGATGCCATATTTGGTCGTCATTCTGAACTTGCAGCAGAATGTAAGAAGCAACTCATAATACTGGAAAGTGCTTTGAATCACCTCAGGGATGAGGACGTGCTACCCCCATCGCTAGTTGAGAAGGTCAACGAAGCTCGACTGCTGATCCGAACACTGCCAGAAGAGTTGACCAGTCGACTGAAATACTTGGAAGACAATAAGTTGCTTCGTGAGCAACTCAATCTGGGCATGGCTGGTCTATTGACATGGGTCGATGAAGCCAGACCCAGATTAGATCCCAATAGTGTTGGAATCAATTTCGATACTTTGGAACGAGATTTGAATGATCATAAAGCGTATTTCGTTGGTCAAAAATCAATTGACGACCAAGTTCAGAATGTACAGAAGTTATCCGACAAGATATTTCCCTCTTTGGTGGCAGCGGAACAAGAGCCCCTTCGCTCAAGAGTTGATGACTTGGTTCAACTAGTTCAAAATATGCAGGAGAAGGCCAGAGGTCACCAGGCCAGTCTCGAATTGAATGCAACTTTGTGGGACAAGTACTGCGAATTGCTAGAAGCAGTAGAAGGTTTTATCAAGCAAGCTCAGACACATATTGAACCAGCTACCACTCTAGTTGCTCTTAAAAGCAACAACAATGCTCTTCAGACTGCCCTGTCAAAGTTCCAGGTACTACCCATTCTATTTTCGGGTTGACACATTTGCCTGGTCACCCCAATTTCTTATTAGCAACCCATGTTCATCGACGCTAATCATGAGTTTTTCCTACAGCTTCAGCAACCCGAGCTGGACAAGTTGAAGGAAGCTGCTCTAAACATTCAAAACCATGCCACTAAGCCAAGTAGAGAAAGTGTGCAAAAGCAGATGGAAAATGTAAATCAGAACTGGAGAGAAGCAGTTGGGTCACTGGAGAAACGCATTAGTGAAAGCTCAGGGTTGACCAAGGATTGGGAGGTACCAAATTACTCATTTCACAATCTTCATAAAGTCTCAGTTTCCAGAAGGATGATTTTGTTTAAGAGAAGTGATAAATCGAGCAATAATTGTTTCTGTTTCGTTGCAGGAGTGTCAATCTCTTTTTGTCAAGCTAGAAAGTAGTCTATCGAGAATAGAGGAAACTTTCTCACAAATTGATCCGTCAATTCGCTCTCAGCAGCAGCTCAAGGATACAAGAAAAGCCGTGGAAGAACTCCTGAACGTGGCTAGGGGCCTGGGAAGCACACATGACAAATTGATGGAGGGGTCTTCATCTATTCTAGATCATCTTGTTTCAGCCTCAGAAACCCAACATGCCTCGCTCAAGCAGCGATTGGATCAATTGTCGAGACAATACAAAGCGTGAGTATTTTTAGGAGTATCAGAAACCGAATGCAAACTGCTCCAAAGCAATGTAAATTGGTTTTCTTGACAGTTGCGTGAAACTTCTGGAAGATAAGGTAGCTTGGTTAAACGGCCAGGATCAGTATTTGTCAGACGCGGATAGTAAAATTACTAAGTTTCGCGATCGAATCGTGGAACTTGAGAAGCAACTCAAAACCGTTCAATATTATGACTCGAACACAACTGTCGTCAAAAATGAAGTTCAGGTAAGTTTCAAATTGGATGAACTTTTCAGAATTATAAGTAGTTCGATTTTCTAATTCTCCGGTCGGCCTTGTGGGCCTGTAAGCCTTACAGTATCTGCGAAGCAATAATTGTCGTCCGTATTTATACTTGAAAGAATTTGGAAGCTGGTCAGCTACGGTCATCTAGCGTCTGAAAGCGCCTGATGAAACAAACCAACTTACTATTGTATTTACGATAGTAAAGCGATCTACAGTCGATGCATAGTTCATTTTGGTTTAAAAACATGACTTCATCAATAAAAGACAAAGCAGCTCTTGCTGTTTACAGATATTCCGAATTCCTTCTGCTCTACTCTCTACTCTGTTACCACCAATCAATGTTATAAAATAAGAACCAACGTGATAGATAAGATATACTAAAGTTGATTTGATTTGAACGTGCAGAAACTGGAGAGTCAGATCCTGGAACTACGGAAATCAGTTACAGAATTCAGTACTAAACTGCGAAGTTCATTTGATAGTATGAAGCAACTTGTACCTCCCACCGTTGCTAAAAACGTAAGAAGTAGAATGTTCATAAATAATAAATGTTATTACTTGTGAAATAAACAAAAATCTTTAAAAAATGTTAATCAACTTATATGTTTTAATTCGATCATCTTAGATGTCATGTTTGGAGCAAGATTTGGAAAAACTTGAATCAGGTCTCCGGAAACTGAAAGAGTCAATGGAAAAGGCAGCGAAAGATCGATCCGAGTACAACTCTAACGTAGAATCCCTTCAAAAATGGCTGGAGTCGGTTGAAGGTCGACTACAAATTCGCGAAGAGCCACAGGAACTCAAAGACAAGGTTCTGAAAGTATCATTGGAGCTTCCCGCGGTTCTGGAACAAATGGAGCATACAAAGATACTTTCCAAGAGCATTATTGACAATACGCCAGATTCACAGGAAATTGAGAGCGTCAAGAAGACTATTGCTGGACTGGAGGCTGACTTGAATCGCATCAATTCTCTTGTGGATGAGAAGATGAATTTGGTGGGCGACTCGTTGATAGGTTTATATAGTCGTTATCGTACATAGAACGCCCATTCTTATACTAATGTATTAATTTCAGACTGGTGAAGCCCTTTCATATTGGCAGAGGTTTAACCAGCTCTATGCACTTGTGATGTCATGGAATGAAGAGAAGGAATTGTTTCTTGCTGAGCCTTTGAGAGTGTCAAGTCTGCCCGACACACGACAAAAATTGAATCACTACGCTGTATGTCTTTCAATTCTATGTATACTCGTACGCACTGTATTTTGACTTCGTAAAGTAATATACTTTGATAGATAATATACTTATAGAGTGAGATAATTTGACTGGATGAATGATTTATCGTTAAGATACTGAAATGTCGTAATTGGTTTAGTAAGCGCATGAAAACTTCTTTAGAGTATTGAAGTCTTGATCAAAATGAAGATTACATTTGAACAGCGAGATGTTTACTACTTATATCGAATTAATTTTCAGATGAATCTTAAAAGCGTGAAACCTGTCAGAAAGCAGCTCCATGAAATGGGAGAATTACACCGGAAGATTGCAGGTATAGTTTGACTCATACGAAGCGTCATTGAGGCGTCTGTACTCTAAATTCAATGTTTGGGTTGCGTTTAATTTCGAAGCAAACCGTGTTTAATTATGATGAAGCAATATAGTGAACGTGGGCAGAATGAATCACGTGCCCTGTGCTGAAACCCGATTTGTTCAACTTTGTCTGTAGTACCTTTCTCAAACAGAAATTCTATTCTGATTAATTTACAGAAGTCTCCACTGCTGGACCAATATGTGAGAAACTTAATGAAGCCGAGTCTCAAACGTCATCTGTTGAAGCTCGTTTGCTTGAAAAAGTAACTATTTCATCCTGATGCATACATTTGACTTTTTTTGCTGAATTGATTGTTTATTTGAACGCTTGCAGTCGGCACTCTTGCAAGAGGTGTGCGAAGAGTACGAGCAGATGACTTCCAAAATGAGGGAAGCCTCTGCGTTCCTGGAAAAGTTGAAAGCACCCCAAGGGAAACTGAAACCTTTGCGCGATCAACTAGTTACATTGGAAAAACTCACCGCTGACATTCATGTTAACAAATCCAAGTTGGGACTGTCATCAGAAAAACTGGAGGTACTGCCACTGCACTCGAGTAAACTTAACCTGAATTCAGAATTCAGCATCATAAAAAATAACCATACCACATTTTCCGTTCATCTGCAGGTCCACTTCCGGTCTGGTATCGGAGGAGACCCCAGCATTAGAGATGAAGTGAGTCAGCTGCAGGGACAGCTGAACGAAGAAGAGGAAAAGGTTCTGACCGCTCGAAGAAAGTTGGAGTCATCCGTTGCTGAAGTCGATAAGTTGAATGATGTACGTTTTACGTGAAAGTTCATCGGACGAATATTATAGTCCTTTGCGGGATACATTTTGTGCTACTGATAACGATCCAATATGAAACGCTTGTAACTTGCAATAAAAATGGTGCACTAATTTCTGTCTAATACATTGCAGGAAGTCCAACAACTGCGAAATCAATTATGTCAAGCAGAGCAGCAAATTCGACATGTTCCTGCTGGAGACCAAGCAGCATCAGAACTAACGGTAAGCATATTGCTCTCAATTTTTTAATTTGATACTTGGATTGAAACGTAGTATTGGTCATTGGGCAAAACGTGAGTAGAATAGTATTGTACATTGTCATGCACACAGTGAGGCAAACCCTATTTTGCTGAACCACAAGCCAGAAATATCTGGAAAGTCGGATATGTCCTTTACCGAATTCCATTGTTCTTAACCTGTCCATTTAACGCATTTAACAGTATTTTCGAACTGAATTTCTTAAAGATCTATTTTCAATCAACGTTGGAAAGACGCTCAATTTGATGCAGAAGCATTTCAGACTTTGTCGTTTCATTAGATTTTCACTTCTATTTCTGCTATCGAGTTGTGGATGTATGCCTGCAGCCATATTTGAGAATCATGTAATTACTTCCGAATAAGCAGGAAAGCACAATCATGACCAAGCAGATTGCTTGATTTAAGAGTTGGTTAACATTGGATAGGGATTGGTTTATTTGTGTATGGAATGATAGTCACCAATCTTCGTGTTTGTCTCCGTCTCGTATCTCGTATCTCGTACTCGAAGTAAGAAAGTCTAACCGGAGATCTTACGGATCTGAGCTTCTAAAAATACTCTTACTCGTCTGACTCTGTATGTTGTACGAGAATGTGGTATTGGGGGATGGTTTTCATTTCCAAGGTGTGAAGGTAGCTTCTAATTTTGGCTTTGGGATGTTTTCAACGTACAGGCTTTACGGGAAAGGCTTCAGTCCAAGATTAAGTCGAAGACTGAACGTACCAAGTTGCTTCTTCAAAGCGGTGCATAGTGCAGCAGTTGGTGGGCATTTTACTATCTCTCTAATTTGTATGTGTGTGTATTCTATTATGTATTACTTCACTTATTCTTCTCCATCGGATCTCAATCTGCTAATTATGGTGTTTGTTGCCAAGAATAAGAACCAACTAAATGTACTATGGTAGCTTGCCCAGATGAACATTATTGTAATATCAGAGAATGGACTAGGTGCAAGGAATTGAAAGCATTAATCGAACAATTAGATGTGAATTATCGCTAGTCTTGAACTTGACACCCTACCCATGACACTCAAGAACTAAAGTCTGCAAGTTCAGAAGAGGTGCTTCGACTACATTGACTGATATTTAGAGGAAGCCTGAGTGCACCTATTACAATTTACAAAACACCTGTTTGAATACTCCGGAATTGCATGCCTCAGCTAATCTATTTCAGTGAATGTTTATAGTTAATAAAATATAATAATTTTCGACTTAAATTCAACCCGAAATACCCACGTCTCGGCTCTTTCCATTAGCATTACTAAAGGAATCGCTCGAGTGTATCTAAATACAGGAAGCGTTAGTAAGACCGCGAGGCCGAGTCTGTAGTCCGCATTTTCGAGGTTGTGATTACAAAATGGATCCGACACAGGAAGCTGACGCTGGTAAAAATAATTTATCATCATCCTACGCCGACATTGCATTCGGACGGTTGAGTCCTTGTCCCTTCCGCGAAGTATTCGACAACGAACCTTCACTGGCTTCGGAACCAGAACTTGCAAATCCACTCGAATCACCTGTCCCAAGCATTTCGAATGCTCGACCACCACAGTTGACCACTTCCTCTCAAGCAGACGTGACTACGAAACATGGATCTGGAAGACACTTGAAGGCCTCTGGGACTCGACGCTCACGAGATGCTCGATCCGGACCTTCAACATCCAGGAATATGAACCGGAATCCTCCCGTCCTGCGACATGCGAGTGCCAGTCCTTGTGCCCCACGGAAACAGACAGGACATACCAGTAGTGGCTCATCTACACCTCAGCGTTCCGCATCCGCAGTTCCGCCTGACATCCAATCCACTTTGGTTCCAGCACTTCCCGAAGCAGAACTGTCGAGAAGTCGGAGTTCACTTTGGAATCCCGATGGGAAAAGTCCTTCGTACGCTGAAATGTTCTTCGGTCAGCCGTCCAGTCCAACTCCATCCTCAATCCGAACGGAGTCTGTTGAAAGCATTCCGACCGAGTTGGATTTCAAGTGCACGCTGGATGCTCACAGAGTTGAACATGGCTCGTCGGATGGAGCGACTGATCCACTTGAGTACGTCAGGAGATCAGTGGAAACTTTCCAACCTATTTTGAGTGAAAATATTGGCTTTGGAGTAATAGAATTGTGCAGTGGGACAAGTACAACGCGACTTCCCGATTCTGTTGAATCCGACGTATTTGCAGCAATGACTCAGTTTAAATGTGACGAAGCAGTTGAAGATAGAAGTAACAAAGATCAAGCAATCAGTCTTACAGCCCAGCCAGCAGTTTCAAAACCTGTTTCATATTCAACTATGCTGGTGTCCAGATTCAAGAGCGACGATTTTGTTAAGCCAGTTCAGCCGCCGAAGAACCCAGTATATGAGTTGGTCGCCACGCAACAAATTAAAACGGAGAATACTCCCGAAAGGAGAAGAGCAGAACCTAACACAGTGCATCACCCAACGATTCCCGGCCTGGTTCTTCGACAGGATGAGGCGTCGCTTCTTAAGCCGAAATCTGAAACTTCCAGTCGTAGAAGAAAACATCGAAAAGCAAGCAAGAGTCCTGCTCCGAAAACGGAAGAGGAGCAATTTTTGCACATGGAGGTTGACCCCAGCCCATCAAGCGTTGCTAAGGTTGAATTACCGAGTTCAAATGAATACAACGAGGCGACATCGAACATCCAACCTGTTGCTACACACACTGGAAAGCATAAAAAACGTATGCCCAAGGCCAAGCGAACTCCTCCATTTTTGCTTCACGACAACAAGGATGAAGAGGAGAAAGCAGTCGGGGTGATTGATGATTTAAGTGGAGTTGAGAATCTGGATGTTGAAAGTGAAGGGTTACCAGCGGAGCATTTGGACTCAGAAGCGACCATTGAGCATGAAGCTTCGGTTGAAACATCTGATTTAACGAAGCCTGTGGCCAAGAAGAAGAAGAAGTCAAGAGTCAAGCCAAGTTCTGAAGACGAAATAGAAAAGGCACTGAAAGAAATCGAAGCGGAAGAGAAGCGTGAGAAGTGTAAAAGGGATTCCAAGCATCCTTGCCCGTCACCGATCAAAACGAAGGTTACGGCTACTAAAACTGTAATGACTAGGAGACAAGAGCCGAAATCGGAACCGACACTCGAAGTGGAAGCAGAGATGGTCACAGTTGAAAGTGAAAGTATGTGTATTTCTTCTTCGGAATCTGTTGTGAAGTCATTCAGCGAAAGCGATAGTCCGAGATTAGACAGTGCAGCGTATTCTGGACTTGTGACTCATTTCACTGATTGGGTACAAAACCCAAGCACAATAGGTAACGAGGTGACTGGTGAAGCAGAAACGAATGTCCCACTACACAGCGAAGTTGTTTCCAAATCTATGAACACTCAAATCACAGTTCTGGAACCCGAGAAAGGAGAAGGAATCTCAGAATCTCTTGAACAGACTCCTGTTCTGGACGAAGGTAGTAATTTCATTGAATTATTGGACATTGAGCCTTCAAGCCAAAACCAAGTAGTGCACCAGCCTTCCCAGCATCTGAAAAGAGTTGCATCTGAATACGAGACTTTAATGGAAGCTCTTCAATACGAAAATGCAGAACGATCACTAAATGAATACACAAGCCGGTTGGGTACTGCCAAATTGACTGGAAATGCTTCAGTTGTTAGAAACGTCGAGCTTGAAGAACAATCTAAGGTTCCAATCTCCGGACTTGATCAAAACAGCCCTGGCAGCTATGAAAGTATGTCGCTTCTGCCGGAAACAGCGAGTTCCACTGAAACCGATGGTCAAATAGAAGTTTCAATCGAACGGAACATTAAACCTCAAGACGTAGTTCCAGAACAACCTATTCAGACCGGGTCAGGCTTGGGTCCAGAATCTTGCGAAGCAATTCTTCCTGTCGTTCAATCAGAGAACGCTGTGACAGAGCTGCAAGCAACATTTTCACCTCCCGTCACTCCATTGAAGGAAGCTACTTACGCAAGTGAACCTGGTACTAAAAGGAAACACGATGTTCATTCTAAAGATAATGATGACAAAAGTGATGCCCATGTGACGGAAGAAGTGTCAAATACAATGTCGCAGCAGATTTCACCGATTGAACTCAAATGTGCAGCTGTATTTCCAAGTGACAAGTCTGTTTTGACGGTCGAGCAAGTATCCGCCTTATTTACGCTTCAACTTGATGAACCTAGTCGTCCTCTGTCTCAACCCTTAATCCCAGAAACTTCACAAATGCAGAGTTCATGCGAGATTCTCGTGAAATCTGAAGCCCCATTTCCAATTGAATCTTCTTCTGAGAAATCGTTTCCCGCCGTAACGCAGAGCCTTGAATCAGGACACAAAGAGAGTCAGAAAGAAGTTCCTAGATCGGAAGCCTTAAGCG
The DNA here is from genome assembly GCA_034694905.1 of Ceratophysella granulata. NCBI lineage: Eukaryota > Metazoa > Arthropoda > Collembola > Poduromorpha > Hypogastruridae > Ceratophysella > Ceratophysella granulata. Next base: position 8,597 of record JAQFYU010000268.1, on the reverse strand, counting down.
TGGACGATTTGCTTGGAAGTGTGACTTGTGAGTCATCCCGAGATCAACTACTGCTCGTCGGTTCACCTGATCATCTAATTGTTTCAAATTTGGTTGAGCTATCGGATGTTCCTCTTGAGAGTTTTGTTCTTTCCTTATCAAGAAAAGAAAGAAAGAAGTTGGAAAAAGAGAAGAAAAGAGATAAGAGCAGCAAAAGTGGTCGTGGTGCCAGCAAAAGTCCCGTTCCTCGCTCAACTCCGTCACCAGTGGAAGGTCCGGATGCAACCAGGAAACGAGTTCGTCAAAAGGATCAGAGAAAGCACAAAATCGTTCCAGTTCTTCCAGAAGCCACCACAGATTCAGAATCTTCTCAAAATATTGAAGTCATACCCAATAAATCTGAAATTGGATCGCTTCCTGAGGAAATACCAGGTTCACATTTGAGCAAAAATGTTGCCTCCATCGTTGAAACTAGCGTGAAATCTGAGCCTTCACCATTTCATTTGAAAGTGGACGAGTTCAGTGATGCATGGATGGATATGCTGGATGATGAGATTACTTTCTCAGACGATGATGTGGAGATTGAAGCAGACGATGAGGCAAATCAAAACAAACAAGCCTCGACCTTGACTAATGATTACGTAAAAACAGGAGAGATTCCACCCACATCAGACAACATAGGTGCAGTCTTGTCACTTGAAGCCAGAGATGAATTGCTTCTGGCTCAAGGTCGATCAGAGTTCCACTTACAAGGTGATAGATTTTCAGATGAGTGGATGAACATATTGGATGACGCATCGCTTTTAATAAGCGATGATGAGGAGGATGAGCATGATGTCAGACAACAACAAAATACGGAAGATGCAGATGAGCCCATGCTCACTCTCGCCTCTCCACAAATGAGCGCCATTCCGGCCACAGAAGCTGGACTCACTTTGACCACCAACGTGACTTCTGTCATTGAGAATATTCCTGCTGAGCGTGACTCCTCCGGTTCCATCGAAACAGTGTTTCCACCCACTGACAAGACTCCACATAACCTACTTCCGTCTTCCACGTTCATCCGGACAACGAAAGAAAGTGAATTGGAATCCAAGCACCCGCGGACTGAAGAATCTCCTGAAAGACCCAGTAGCCAATCCAGGGATCAGGTTAGTGCTCATTGTACAATGGAACTGATGATGAATGAGTATGCTGAAGCAGAAAGTCAATGGAACATGCATTTAGCCAAACCCAAACTAACACAAACTATTAACGCTAACGTAAGCAATGCGTCGTTAGATCATGGCATAAATCCATCAACCGGAACAAAAATAAATGTCTGTTCAGAAGGAAAGCCAGAACCGTTGTGCCCAGATCTTTCCCAAAATATGGCATTGGAAACAATTTCTACTTCTGCAGAAGCAAATGCAGCTCAAACTCAATCACTCATCCCTACTCCAGATGCAACTAAACCAACAGATGAAGAAATCCTAAAGACTACTAAAACTAAAGAAATACTCAAGGCCAAAGGTCCGGCTCAATTCTCAAAAGCATTAAGTCTTGAGAAGACGCGATCCGACCCGGTGGACACGGTCCTCAAGCTCAATCTTGCTCACGGGGAATCTATCCGAAGCCAGAGTTCAAGAGCTCTGATTGAAGCAGCTTCCAAAGTAGTACAAGAAGTTCAGAAACTGGATGCAAATTTGGAAATCCCGAGTTGCATTGTGAAAGATGCCATTAAATGTTTTGAAACGATTGCAGCGAAGCAAAGCCTGGATACTCCGACTTCAAGTACTACAATGGAGCCTCGAGACGTGGCAAACCGTGCAGACGCCAGAAAGGAGCTTGTGGAGATTATTAATGAGTTTGTGAATTCGTGTCAAGACCAAATTCTAGTATACAGCAGCGCAGAACGTAGTTGGCACGAACACGAAGCAAGGAGAAGGCAGACAGAGTCTCGAGTTGGCAGCGGGCATGACGATGACGACGAGGACCGGAAGCCTCCACCTGACTCGGATCCTTTTAATAGAAAAGGACAATCTGGGTCTGGCGGAAAGGGTGGCAGTGGTGGCGGGGCAGGGGACCGGCCGCAGACACACGTTCTCTACTCAGGACTTTCACAGCTCTCGTCCCAATGGTTGGACAGTAGCACAAAGGTCCCCGCTCTCAATCACCACTTTGACGTCCATGGCTCAGTCGAGCGGTCCAGGGCTTTCGCAGGTGTAGGCATTAGAAACGACTATCGTAGGCCTGTTCGTGTCTATTCCAAGTACGCTCTTGTGTCAGACTCCGTAGTAGGCCTCATAAGGGAACCACAAATTACCTTCCAAGACCACTACCTAAGGACCTTCAAGGTGACCCTATATTATTCAGATTCTATGGTTTCGTGAGTGCCGTGTTTATGCCAACACGTTTTAACTCCAACAACCCACATTGAACTAACTCTCCGGTCCAGTCATCTTAACAGCTACATTAGCTTGACTTGTGTCTCTAATCTTCTCAGAGTTGTGTGGAACGTGCTTTTGCTGTTCTTCCCATGAATTTCATAATTCTTTGATCTCAAGAATTACAGTTTGAAGATATTATCCATTAAGTACTCGATTGTGTGAACAATAAGAGAAATCATATGCATGAAGTTCTGAAGTAATGCTTCTTACTGATTGTGTTCTCCCTTTAACTCAGTAGTTATTACGTAACTTCCTCCTTGTTCACGACTCGCGATAATATGGGCTACCGGCGGCGGCTGCCTCCATGTCTTATGCAATGCATGAATGCATATCTCTGGAACTAAGAATAGAACAAAGCTATAATATATACTACATACATTAAATAATGCCAATACGGAACAGATACATTGATACTTTCCTTGGTTACTTTTCGTGGTGTGTATTTGTGGCTGTTTGTCTGCAACCATTCACATTCACATACATAGAGAAGAGATATGTGCTAACTGTTAACTACATAACTTAACTACATACATATGTACACGCTGATGTGCGATAAAGAGTGCAACTTGAACGTATGAAGCTATAATTTTTTACTTATTATAATACGTTACAAATAATACTATTGTAAATTATAAATTGTAACTGTTCATTATTCACCCACGCCATTTACTTAGTGTGACAAATGAAGCGTCAAAGTATATTAGGAGTTATTTCTCTATTTCATATGTATTTCAAATACAAGTGAATCGATTTTTAAAATACATTAAATTCTCTTCTACTGATTGAGAATTGAGATAGGATTTAAGAATTTCAGTATGCTTTGTTGATACATCTTAAAACTTTTATTCAAGTGTTTAATAGTGGATGTAGTTGGGTACCTTTATTGTATGTAATTTATAAACACAACTAATCGAGATCCTGATCCTGGGTTGGTCAGTTCAGCGAGTTTCTTATTTATTTGGTGTGTGTCTGTGTGTGTGATTTGAGTGCTGCTAAGTGCTATGCTAATATGTGAGACAAAAGAGGAGTTAAAGTACCTTCATAAAATATGAAGTTGGACAGAGAAACTTATTGACTTAACATGTGGATTACACATTAACACTTTAATATTTTGCAATTCTTAATTTAATCATGATCGGTATTTCTGGCTGTGACGCCAGTTTATCGGTTGCATTTCGTTTTGCGTTGGTGTGAAATTGGTCAATCATTAGCAATTCCAATACTCACACTCACTGTACTCTCTTCTTTGCTTCAGACATCCACCCAGGCCGATCTGCGGAACCTTGAGGATTTATTGGAGTCATCCGCTCTTCAACTCAGCAATTTGAATATTGAAGCTGTTGAAGCAACTGCCTCTGAGACCGACGTGAGTTCATAATTGGATGCTGACACAGACCATTCACATTAACAGAATAGAAATGGAAAGGTTTGTTTGCATGATCACAATCGTAATTTGCTATATTCTATTGCATAGGAGCTGTTGTCCACCTTCAAGGACCTGGAATTATCCTTCAGCACTTTGAAAGAAATTATTAGTGGATTGCCACAGCAGGACGCAGAAGTGAAAGATCTTGCTCATCAATCCAGTGATTTGGCGTATCAAACTCGAGCTTTGTTGGCCTATACCGGAAAATTGAATAAATGTGCTAAGGTAAGCAATTGGATGTAAATTATATTATTCCAAGTCACACTCATTTCCTTGAAATAAGTTTCCTTAATTTCTGGCTTATCGTCGCGTCGGTCGGGTGGGTTGTACGAGTTATATGAGTAGGTTGACCGTCTTCATTGATAACCTTTTCTATTCCATGTTCAAAGAAGTACATTTATATTTTTTGGAGTATTATCGAAATATGTCTATGGATTCAACTATGTACAAGTAAAATATACAATGACATCCTGCAGAGGCATAGCGAGTTGAAGAGGGCAAAATTTTTTAAGCGACCTATTCATTGCTTTTGGTAGCTGTATCCGTAAAAAAGATTTTTGTTTTATTCATTTTATTAAAATCCTTTTGGTTTACGGTGATGGTTATGACCTGGGAGATACTAAGGCTTCCTTTTGAATGCGTAGAGGCATAGACTATTCTGGTATCTACTCCAACAAAATACATCTTCTATTGACATTGCAGGATCGGCTAACCCAAAAGCAATTCGAGCAACTCCAGGTTGTGGATGACAAGCCAGCGAATTCACTTGATACTCCCTCGGTTCCAGCGATTGAAACAGACGAAGTTGATCTTCAAGTTGCACAGTGTACAACTCAAGAGTCCAGTTTAGCTCTGGTCATGTCCGAAGAACCGAAAACCGATGTCCCAAGAAATAGTCCCGAGTTGCTTCCCAACACAAGAGATGGATCTGACGATGACCTCATGACGTCACTTGAAGTGGCATCAATTAATCTGCCAAAGACGGAGGTCCATGCCTTGATGCACGATGGAGCAGGAGGCACCTTTGTGGCCAAAGTAGAGAGATCCGGTTTTATAACCAAAACAAGAGAAATCTCCATGGTTCAGTCCTTCCAAGGCGGAGTTCCAGGTGAGGCGGATTCCAATATTCGGATCACTTCCAGCCACTACCAAGATCAGAGCCAGAGTCACTACTCAGAAAATGACCAACAGGAACAACCGTCCCACACGTCAGTTCAGTTCTTTCGTACAGTGGAAGGAGACCCAGGTTCACAACCAGAACGCACTATTGAGATGAGGTCCAGCTCTCCCATTCCGCCTGGCGCTATGTCTCCTGGTTTATCTCCAGGATCGTTGGAACAAATGGTTCCCCATGCAGATGATGACAGTTTGACGGTCAGAGTCAGACAAGTGACTCAACATGTGACTCGACGCATAATTCGGAAGAGAAGGAGAATTATCAGGAAGGTCACCGTCATCAACGGAGTGGAAACTGTCACAGAAGAAGTAATTGAAGAGCCCGACGAAGTCGATGAGCACACTTCAGAATTTTCCAGTGGGCCCGTCACAGATTTTACTGGTAGATTGGGAAATGTGGGGGCGCGACATGGTAGACGACCTGTGAGTCCGGGTGTAGTTATATCTGAAATCCACGAGCAATTGGCTGCTGCTCAAACCGGTGCAACGGATGCAATGCTCTCGCCAAATATTTCGTCCCCGTCATCTCCAATTCCTCCAACGGAATCTCAGCGTCCTCAGTCAGGAACGCTCTCAAGTGATGCGGAAACTAAACTCACTCAGCTTCATAAACCGTTTTGTACAGAAGAGCTACCCATTAGTGTTTCGGAGTGTAGTATGAAAATTTCAGTCAAGCCCATGCAAGAAGTCTTGGATGAACCAGAGGGGAGAACTGAAACAATCAGAGAAACAATTTCTCCTATCAAAATTCCGTCGGACTTGAGCGAAACACCGGAAACTGGAGAAGCTCGAGAAGAAGAACGGACACATGACGTCCTTCCAGATACAAGCACTACAGTCAAACTTCTTCCCGAGTACGATGGATCCACAACGGTTGCTACGAGTCATGCTGAGCCATTGAAACCTTCCAAGAAGTCGAAGAAGAGGTCGGGCAGAAATTCAGGGGAAATTGGTCTATCAACAGCCGAAGAAAAGCGAATGCCAGAAGATTCTCCAAAATCCGCAAGCATGGAGCCTTCAGAGTCCAGTGGTCGAAAGTCAGAAACAAAGGATAGTCGAAAAATTGAAAATAGCGATGTTGAAAGTATTCCCAGTCAAGCTTCCGATTTGCCTAAAGAAATTCAGCCAGTTTTAGTCGAAGCTTCCAAGAGTTCATCCGGCATTGGTGCAGATGCAGTTCAAAAAGATACTGAAACTCTAATTCAGAATGCACCGAAACGACTTGACAAGGAACTAATTCAGAAAGAACTGGAGACACCTGAATCTGCTCCTCTTTCAAAGTCTGAAGATGTTCAACCTGGGGTCTTGATTTTCGACGGAAGATCGCCACTTCATGAGTCGACAAACGCAGAGATTGCGACTAATACTTCACCGAATCTTATAAAGAAGAAAGATCAAACTCCCCATCTTGATGTTACTAGCATTCCGTCCGAAGTAATAGCAGAGTCTAACCAGGAAACAAGAATTTGCGTTATTCCCGATGAGACTACAAGCCCAGTCACTGCGCCCAGTTCAGTTGAAATTCGTAAAAGTTCTGAGATGGAATCGCCTGATGAACTCTCATCTTCGAGCACTCGCACAGATACTACAACCATTCCAACTTCGATTGAATCCACGGATGTGTCTACTATTCCGGTCGAGCCCGATAGTTCGGTTTCAAATCTCACAGAACAACCCGAACCTGAAAGAAGGAAAAAGCGGCGGAATAAAAATAAACGAAGGTCACTTGATAAAAATGTAGACAGAGTAGAACTGACCGATGAAGTTGACCATTCAGTTGACCAGATGCAGCCTTCTCGGCCGAGCGTTGCAGTTGAAGCTTTTGAAGCTTGGGCTCAGACCGGGCTCAAACTTGAGAATAAAAAGAGGCAAGAACCTGAATCCAGCCCAAATATAACTACCGATGGAGATGTCATGCCAGTATTTACACCTGATTACCCGGAACCCGAACCGACCTCAAAGCACGAGACTGTAAAAGCCCTAGAAGATGACGCACCAAAAGACGCGCTAGAGTCGGTTAGTTCCTCACAAATTTTGCAACCGGACAGCACTTCCACATTCGCTCTGCCAGATGAATCCCTGACATACCAGGTTGGAGACGATAATGCGAGACAAGTTGAAAGTGGTCCTATCTTTGCGCATCATACTTCACAGGGTGAAGCAGCACCAGCGAAAGATATCGATGAAATAGTATCCAGTCCGCGTAGAACGTCCGGTCCCAAGGCTCCTCCGAGGCGGAGACAGTCAAAATCGCCTTCTCCGGTGAAAACAGATACTGGGTCAACCGAGGTACAGCCTGAAAAAGAGCCACCTCCAAGACAGAGGCAGACAAAATCACCTTCCCCAAGCACATTAGAGCTCGGATCCAATGAATCACAACGTGAAATTGAATCACCTCCAAGGCGGAGACAGTCAAAATCACTTTCTCCGAGTCCGATGCCAGCAGATATTGGATCAGCTGAAGCAATGCATGACACTGGACCACCTCCGAGGCAGAGACAGTCAAAATCTACTTCCCCGAGAAAATCAGATGATGGAACAACCGAAGTACAGTCTGACAAGGGACCAACTCCAAGGCAGCGGCAGTCAAAATCGCCTTCCCCGATGCCGGCAGATATTGGATTAACTGAATCACAGCCTGACACGAGACCACCTTCGACACAAAGACAGTCAAAATCACCTTCTCGCGTTGAAGCAAATCGTGAACCAGATGAAACACAGCCTGAAACGGGAAAACCTCCAATGTGGATACAACCTAAATCACCTCCCCCGATGCCAATTGAATCAGTTGAACCACAACCTGACACGAGATTACCTTCACCAAAATCACATTCTCCGGAAAAAATAGATACTATATCAGCCGTATTAAAGCCTGCCGAAGGATCTTTTCCAAGGCGTAGACATAGACAGTCAAAGTCACCTTCCCCGAAGAAAACTGATGTTGGATCAACTGAAACACAGTCTGAAACGAGACAACCTCTGAGAACAAGACAGTCAGAATCACCTTCCCGGGTTGAATCAGATGCTGGACCAACTGAAGCTCAGCCTGACACGGAATCACCTCCAAAACATAAACAGTCAAAATCACCTTCTCGTATTGAAGCAGATCTTGAATCAACTGAATCACAACCTGATACGGAATCACCTCCTTCAAAATCACCAGCCCCGAAGAAAATAGATACTGAATCAACTGAAATACAACCTGCCAAAGGATCACCGCCAAGGCATAGACAGTCAAAGTCGCCTTCCCCGAAGAAAACTGATACTAGATCAATTGAAGCACAACTTGATATGGAATCACCTCCGCCAAAATTACCTGCCCAGAAGAAATTATATACTGAATCAACTGAAGTACAGCCTACCAAAGGATCACCTCCAAGACTTTCACAGTCAAAGTCGCTTTCCCCGAAGAAATCTGATGCTGGATCAATTGAAGCGCAGCCTGAATCGGGCCCACCTCCGAGACACAGACAGTCAAAATCGCCTTCCCCAGAGAAAGGAGAAATTGAATCAGCTGAAGCAGCGCCTGGCACGAGACCTCCTCCAAAACATAAACAGTCAAAATCGCCTTCCCCAGAGAAAGCAGA
>JAQFYU010000267.1:0-26005 GCA_034694905.1 Ceratophysella granulata | reverse complement strand
AGTTTGTCAATTCTTGGTGTGGCATAGTTTTTCGTCAATTCGTGACGACCACTGTTCCAGCGCCGATTTGGCGCCGACTCTGGTGTGGCTGGCGCTTAAGTCAAAGGGTAGCTAGGTCAGCGAACAGCAGCCCTTTGTCAGCTGTTTTTTGTTGGACGTAATCTGGTTGCGAGAGTTGGTTCTTGGTTCTCAATCTTCCATCTTCCAGCGTTTGTTCCGTGCCATTTATGTCCTGAGATGGCCGGAGAGAGGGAATATTTAACTACGTGCTGCGGAACTGCCACATTTTCTTCTCACTTTGTTGTTGTCATTTCTTCACTTCCTGATTCGATTCGTTTGTTCTTGATATTCACTTCCACACACGGAATTCGGCGACTGAAATTTGAAGAGAAGACAACAACAGCTTACGAAAATCATCAGAGTGGTTTGAAGAACTACTCCAGCTATGTAGAAGCTAGAACCGTGCGAGAAAAAGGATATTTTGTTCGTCTGCGTTGCGTCTGGAAGATATTTACAGAGTGTGATCCGGGAGTTTTTGTGACTTGTGACTAACCTATGGCTATCTAACGAATTACATATTAAATACAATACATAGTATGTTCCTTACATGGGTAACTTGTCTTTTGATCCTCTGTGGGAGCGTGTTCTGGAGGTGTTTAGAGTTGACCTATTGGCAGGTGCGCACTCCCTTCCCTTCTCAGTCGTTTACTTCCGGAATTACCACGATATTTGAATTCGATGACGTTCTGCTGCCACAAGATGAAACTCAACCCATCCTCAAAATATTATACGGGTAAGTTCCTCGATCTGTACAAGCTTAAAACACGATATATTTGATTTGTTAATTACTTTGTGTACATCTGGATGATATTTTAAAACAATAGCTCTCCAATCTCCTACGTTGTTGTTGTATCCACTCCACAGTGTACTTATGACTTGGGTGTCCAAGGGCCTGACAAACAATACAATAGACAGTTTGGGATGCGATTAAGTACCCAGAGCTGCGCTGCAAATCGCCTAGTTCAAGTTTAAAATGTGACCTTGAGCGTAGATGATTGTAGGTTAATTCTGAATTTCAAAAGTAATTGTTCATATTTTTAACACTATTCCAGCAAGATTTGGGAGGAAGCCTTTTTCGATCTGGCCGCCGACTTAAGACACACTTTCCCGAATTTTCGTGTCGAAGGGAACCCGTTTGCCCCACCTGGACCGGATCGAGCACTTGTGGGCTTAATCTTGGTAAAGTAAAATTATACATCTCCGCTCTCCGCTGCAGCATAAACTCAAAAATTCGTCATTCTCAGTTAGCACCCCGGTTTGTATTCCTATTTTTATTTGGCAGATGCTGGCTCAGGTCACGATTTTCGGAAGCGTACTGGTTCAGTACCGACCTCCGTGTGTGTACGTATTTGGTGTCGTCATGCTCGTGAGCTTCACAGGGTGTGTAACTGCTGTTCTTCAATTCGAAACGTTGGTTGGGGCTTTCGAAGTGTACTACAATGGTAAGCACCAGAACTTTACACGTAAACTTGAAATAGCTCCAGCGTATTCCAATGTTGGCTTCTTGATTTCTCTTTAGACATTCTCATCTGGTCCAAACTGGCAACAGGACAGACTCCTATCCTAGAAGACTTAATCCGGAAATTGGCCCAGACTTTGGCCAAGGAAGACAAACTTCTAGAGAATCCTTCTACACCAACTGAAGGGGAATACATCTATGACACGAAAGTCATTCCATTTTGAATTCTTCAAACGTTGAAACCTTCTTCTTGACCCATACACCTTTCAAAATGGATGATCCAGATTCTATGTACATAAGTTCACTATTCAGCTATGCCTTGAAACACTCATGTAAATTCAGTAGATAACCGAGTAGCTTTCATTACATCAGCATTGTGCTAAAAATGTATTCTTTACACTGAGCTACGCTCATTCTTGAACTGAATCGAGAATAAAAGAAGTAATTTTGATTTGGTGTTTCTGTTTCAGGTCGTGTTCCTGAGAAGAAACTAATTATGGCAGTCTCTTCATTACTACAGAGTATAGCCGTGGCATGAGCAGTTTGTTTACAGTTGTTTGCGTATCCCTCCGTTCACTTGAGTCCTAATTGAGTGAAATGAGGATCGGATGGATGGCGCGTACCTCGTGTCAATGAAAGGGAAAAGCCTCCATGTCATTCATTCCAATAATATCAAATATCATAATAAATTACTCAGCACTCGCTCAGAACGGTGCTACTCAAAAGGAGTTGCCCATCGGTTCAGTATACTTGTCAAGAATAGCTATGTTTACAGATCTAATTAAAAAGAGCTATTTATTTAGTTCACATCACAAAGGATGAGCATCAAGTAAGACCGCCACGATACTTCGAAATCTTTAGAACTTACCTTTAGATCATAATTCGCTTCAATAATTAACTATTATGGTAATTCGGTGCATTAAGGGGGTGTAAAGTGAGCACAAGTGCCCATTAGTAATTGAGAAATACATGTAAAGCCCAGCTTAAAGCGGATCAGATAATCAGAAGCCGTTCGCATTGCAGTGTGTAGAATGGCCAAAATTGAGATATTAATGCATTGAGGGAATCAGGTACGTATTTTGAGTGAGCCGCCGAGCAAAAAACACCAATGAGAGAGCCGAGAGAACAAAAACTCCAAATGCCATTGGTGGCGGCTCACTCAAAATACGTATCTCTTTCCCTCAATGCATTAATATGCATATAAATAAAAATACCCACTCTGGCCAGAACGGAGAGACATATAAAAGCCGGATGTTTCCAATTCTTGATCTAAACCAAGGGTAATATTGGAACAATAAGTTACGTGCGTTACGAGGTTCCAAGTAGCTTTATTGTTCTCAGTTTATGCAACGGATATGGTGAGAATTAAGCGTGTCGTGTTTTATTTGTGTGTAGTACAGAAAATTACGTCATCAGCAAATTACACATCTATGGACCAATTCCACCTGCACAGCACTGAACATATCTAACTTGGATATCTTCTGACCGTATAGGTATAATGTATACTCGTAGACAGAAGAAGCACCTAATAATTCGGAAGATATGAAAGTCTTTCATTGGAATGTCTTAATGATCTATCGTACATATGTTTACTATCGTCAATCAGCAACATACTGCTCTTCACGCTAGAAGAGAACGTCCCACAGGCTGCTTTAATTGCCCAAACTACATGACTACATATGAGGCACTGCAATATTTACGTTTCTTTGCTTGAAAAGCCATGTTTAGAGTGGGCGTGTAACGTGGGCCTGCTTCATTCACTCACTCAGTCCGAATTAATTAGTACGCATCACTTTGCTCTCTTACTCCTGAATTCCGGCTGTTGTGGTAAATATTCCTGTTCATCAGTTAGTTCCAAGTTCCGGATTTGAGTATTTTTGCCAATAGCGATTTTGTCAAACTTGGCAAAAAATGCCTTGCGTGCATGATGAATGATGACGAATGACGACTGTGTTTTCTGGAATGCCCGTGTCCATGTCCCATGCTCCGACTTGGACTGGAATGGAATGCTCCGAATCAGGCATTTGGTTACAGTTCAGTCCAGAGGAATGAATGTTTCATTTCTCATTTCAAAGATCCAGCATCCACATCCACCCGAAATCTCTTTCCTCATCTTCAATCCCAGACGACGACGGTTCGGGCCAGAGAGGCGAGCTCACAACTTTCACCTGTGCTTTCTCTTTGGACCTCTCAAGGGTTAGAACACTACACTAGTGGTGCAGGGAGTTGATTAGGACTAAATCTATCGCTGAACATGGACTTCTCCTGAAATTGACGACGAATCACGATCACGACTGTATAAATTCAGTGGTCAAAATTCTTCTAAGTTTCCAATTTGTTTTTTATCGAAATCCATGAATTTTTCCTAATTTGTCCGTTGTCCAAAACTGTTCTCTTCAACTTTCACCCCGCGCTTTCACCTGATTTGAGTTCTGTGGTTTCCAACGTCCAAGCTGAGAAATGTACGAGGGAAATGGGGAAGGGATGATGAGCCTTCCTCAGACGGACATGAGTCTCAACTACTGCGACAGCACTGACATGATGTATGGTCACACGAACCCGCACAACGTGGGCGGGCGGGTTCCTGACCTCTTGTCCGTTCAGCCACCTCTGACGGAGCCCAAGCCCACAATCCAGCCCACCGAAGAAGAACTCAACAATTTCTACACCGCCGTTGTCCAGGAGTCCTTCCATCAACCTCCGCTCGCTTCATCTCATCATCTCGACTACTCCAACCAAGAGTACGTATCATCTGTATTGATTTGGCATATGCATAGAACTGAAAATGCATAACTTTAAAACAATACGTTCGATAGGAAGAGTATTTTATGAGAAAAATTCTATTCGATTGAAATGTAACATTAACGTAATGAGTTAGCATAATCTCTCAGTACACGTCATAAAAATTCGGCTTGTCCGTTTATTCACACACTTGCTCTTTTTAGCATTGGAAACAAACATTCGAGTAGGCTCAAAATTATCATAAAATAGCAAGCTTGAGTAGAGTTGCAGAATATCCATTTAATATTGAAAATTGTGACGAAGGATTGAGCCGTGCGTGTTTATTCCGACATCGGATCATAGTTTGGGATTTGGAACCTCACGTATATGAAGAATGAGTTGGTATTCATGAACATGCTCACATATTGCACACGTAATCTACATAACAGCAGATCTAAGGCTAAATTGATTCCATAACATTCGACTAGACCAGTAAATAACGTAACTACACGACAGGAAATAGCATCTCTGTCAAAAACTGAAGGCGACACTTCAAAGAGCCTGATTTCTCAGACTCAGGCAATGAATCGTGAACTCCAGAACATGAATCAGCGGTACATCAATATTGCATGTGCTCGTGTTAAGATCGAATCAAACTCGAGATGTCTTAAGTCAAATCTTAATTGTCTGAGATTGAGATGCAGGAAATCAAAAGATACGCGTCACATGTCACAGCTGGAGTCCTGGTCCTGGTCCGTCAAACGAGTTTCTCCGACTATTTCATCACTCAATCTAATCTGGTTTTGGCCAATCGTCCAGATCGCTTTGACATTCATATATTCCTTCACTTTGTGAAGCTTCTCGAGCGGAAAGCCGTTGATTCTATCAAGAACTTCTATCCAAATTACATCTCATATGCTAAAATTTTGTAGGATTGACCAGCAGGAAATTATTGAAATCCAGGCGAGAATATATAAGCTGCAAACGAGATTTTGCAATGTATTGTTCATTTTCCCAAAGTTTTTGAAAATTCTGTAATATGCTGCAGTCTCAGTCTAATGAGAGTATTCCAATCTTTCTTAATGCCCATAATTTGCATTTTGGTCATGTGTCATGTCTTAATGTAGTAATTGCGCTGGTTTTGCTGTACCTATTTATTTCGAAATGTCGGTACATTACATTACAGTAGGTACCCACATTTTTCCAGGAAAACGAACGTGCAGAACGGCGGGTCAGGGTCGAGCTATGGGCTGATGCCGCCGTCGACGTTCCCATCTGCGCTCACCGTGCCGCCCGCGGCCATCACACAGCTCCATCTCAGAGATGGGCTATACTCGTCAGAACCGCTGAGTTACCAAGCACGACAGCACGGAAGTGGCTCCACTCTCCATCACCACCCAACCCAAGGTGACCAGAGTTCGGGTGACACGGGTGGACATCAGGGAACAACCCAGCCGTCCCTAAAAAGAAAAAGCCGTTCCCGTACTCCGAGCAGTGCGAGCAAGAAGAAGGCAAAGACAACCGGAACCGGGTCACCAATTCCATACTATCACCACTATCACCATCATCACCACCATCACCATCACAGAAAAAGCCCTGGGTCGTAAGTCTAGCACATCCATTGCCAAAAGTGTCCAAATTACACGCAAATGTAATTTCAAATTACACGTAAAGTAACTTCAAATTTCAAGCCCATGTAATTTGGAGTTATACGTAAAGTAACTTTAAATTACAAGCACATGTAATATGAAATTACACTAAAATCTAATTTGAAATTAAAGTAATTCTAAATTACACGTCACGTGAAGTAGTTTTAATTTACTCGTAAAGTAATTTGAAATTACACATAAAGTAATTTTAAATTATAATTTGAAACTACACTGAAATTTAATTTGAAATTAAAGTAATTTTAAATTGCAAATAACAAATAATGTATAACTACACGTTATTTTTAAATTGCACGCAAATATAATTTGAAATTACTCAAATGTAATTTGAAATTACACTCTAATGTAAATTTAAATTACCTGTCTTAGTTTCAATTAAATTATAGATACAATTTTTTATTAACTTCAGAATTAGAATGTACCAATTAAAAGAATACAAATTACAGGATCAAGTATAGATACCAGATTTGCTGTTTCAATCAACACAACACGTAAATGAGCTTCACTATGAAAGAAAATCAATGGCAAAAGAAGCAAAGTTGTTTTAAAATTTGCACGCTTTGCATTTCTTTGGAATATTAAAATTACGTAATTGAATTACATTAATTCCCAATTACATCTAATTTGTCCACCCCTGGAAATTGCAATTGATTGCGAGTTTCCAGTAATGGGTAGATCTTTAAATGGAAGCTTGCTACGCAGTATTATTTACTCTACAGTTTTGGAGTTGGATAAAAATTGATGGCCGATTACATACATAAATTATAAAACCTAAACCTAAAAATCTACCTCTGCTGCTCCTCTTAAGAAATCTGTTTCGTACAAGCTTTTGCTGCATGAGAGTTGTTTATTTCGCAGGAGGTGGAATGCTGTACAATTTACAATTAGCGTTCTAGAATAAAACCAAACCACCACCGGACTAATTAGTCGTAGAACCAAGACCTTCCATACGATGGACGTACCTACTTTGGTTCATTGTTTGACCTCACCGTCGTCGCTTCCAGAGAGTTCCTTGGAACAAGGCTTCCAAGGTCCAACTTAATTAAACACGAGATTAAGTTGAGTTACAATGGAGACTCACCTTTTCCTGCTCTCCCGATCATAAGGCCAAATTAGTGGAATCCATACAAACTTTCTCTGTATTGTTCCACAGTTGTACTTTCCCTCGTACACTACTGCATGCCCAAACGCTCAGACATTCTCAGAGAAAGCGGACTTACACTGAATTTACTGGTTCATTCTACAATGAAAGAGATTTGATAGCTTCAGATGCCCAAGTTTGAACATTCCAGAAATGTGTGGGTGGGCAGGATCTCATTAGTGGAATTTTCCAGTGCACATGATACGACAAATAAAGGTGTGAAAGAGCGGCGTAACTAAAGATGCCGACTTACAACATTGCGATATGTTTTTCCGCAATAGTCTTCCTCATTCTACTGTCGTTTTGCAATACGCCATTATTTTTACTTATTTTTGGAGGAAGCAGCTCTTCGCATATTAAGTTTGTTGTTGAAATCGGTAATTGAGACTTAGATTCAGATTTGGTAAGGCAGGAAGTAAGTTTCTGTTCAACGGATTTGGTTTCTTAAAAGTTTCTTAAAAGAAGGTTTAAGTTTCAAGATTACGCCATTGGTTTCGCAATGTCCCAAATTCGCAGAATAAATGGGCGTTTCACGTGGGACGTGAGGTCCTAATTGGAGAGAAGGAAAAGAACTTAGAAACCCATTCATTCTTCTGAAGATGAGGCCTTTCTCCTGCACAAAAAGTTATGCAGGTGAGGCCGATGGACAATTGAAAGCGTTCCGAGGTTCTGCACTTCATTATGACTCTAATCAAGCATTAGCCCTTGCACATGAAATCACGCTATCCCCGCAAATGAAATATCGTGTACTAACTTACATAGTTGACAAATGGTGATAAAATCTAACGACAACATTTAAATTACTCCTAAATACCTTTATTGTTTGTGAATTGAAAGTATTCTGTTGTATAGCGAAGAGGGTAGCGTGATTGAGCTACATATGTTGAAATGCGTACATAAGATTATGTTTTGAAACTGAATGGGAATTGCATGGAAGGGTTGAGACAATGGGAAGCCCCGTGCTGCCTGTGACAGAAATCCCGAATCTGTTCCTGACTCGTCTTGTTCATCCAGAATGTACAACCAGATTCGGGACAAAGACGGACTGAAACAGCTTCTTTGAGTACTCGTCAAGAAACTAATTTACTCTATTTTTAAAATTCGGAAAAATGTCATTAAGTTGCTGGTATTTCTCAGGACGAATTCCTTAAATACAAATTGGATCGTTGGAATTTCCATTGTTCCTAGCTAGACCGTATCCGTCCGTCACTTGCTCCTTCGGTCGTTGCATGTTTGGAATCTAGCGCAATTATGTGGTTAGTGGTGACTCAGCTTATTTTCTCAAAACCAAAGAAGCATAGGCCAACTACTCCGACATTAAGAATGTTGACACTTTGCTTGGTGCGCGTAATTTTAAAACATCAGTTCATTTCATGTCAAAAAATTGGAATCCTGGTCCGTTCCGATCCCTAATTCTCACCATGGCAGCCTGACTCCAATCAAATTGATAGTGTGAATTGAAAAAGAAGGATGATAAATGTCGTGGGTCGACGGTGAGGTCGAGTTTCCAGCCCGACTCTTGACTCCACATCTTCCGCATTCTATTTCGTCAGAGTAAACAATTAGGCTGAGTCCAAAAGGATGGAATTTGAGGGGATGAGATTACAATATCTAATGACTTGAATTGGAATTCGGGTATTCATCGCAGGAGTGACTCAATTCGGGGCCAGTTTTCAATTCTAAATAAATAATTGGAACTTCTACCCTTAGGCTAGCACAACTCGTGTGGAACATAAGCATGTCATGCATGCGACCATGCGAGTGAGAGAGAGGTGGTGAAAGCTAAAATTGAGGCACCCAAAATGGTTTTTTAGATGACATTTTCCTTCTGCCTTGAATTCTTTGAATTTACTGCAAATTAGGCGAATATTTGGATGAGCGACGATTACTAGGTCGCTAATTATAAATTTTATTTAGCTTCAAGGCTTTGCCGTTGCTTATTAACTGAAAGTTTTATTTAAATCATAAAGTGCATGAAATCATATGTCCAATGTATTTGCTTGATTCTCACCCGTCTGCTTTCTCTATCCGGAATGGAATGTCTAGAACGGTTGGCAGTTTGGAAGAAATGGATGGGAAAAACCCACGTCAACCGCTTACACCAACGGATGAAAGTTCTAAAAAGTGAGTTTTCTTAACTTTATATTGGAATAACTAAACTATAACTAATTAAATAAACTCAGTAAAGTACGGAATACTCTAAGGTGATATTTTCGTTCGGTGTGTTTTCTTAGGCAAAACCACAGCGAGATTGAGAAGCGGCGTCGAGATAAAATGAACACGTACATCGTGGAGCTGTCAAAAATGGTGCCGATGTGCAACGCAATGTCCCGGAAACTGGACAAGATCACTGTTCTTCGAATGACAGTCCAGCACATGAAGTCACTTCAGAAATCCCAAGTCCAGTCCTACACGCATGGACATCACAAGCCCTTCATTACGGATGATGACCTCAAGCATATCACGCTTCAGGTAGGACGGATTTGAAATCAGGCTTCAAATCCTGGTCAATTGTTCTGCATTAATTTCCTGTGTTTGTCAGTCGGCAGATGGGTTCCTGTTCGTGGTGGGTTGTGAGCGCGGACACTTTCTCTATGTGTCCGACTCGGTGTCCAAAATTCTGAATTTTGACCAGACGGAACTCGTTGACCAATCTTGGTTCGACATTTTGCATCCCAAAGATGTTATCAAGGTCAAGGACCAACTATCTGCTTATGAAGCCACGTCCAGAGAAACATTCATTGATTTCAGAAGTAAGTTGTCGTGAAGTGAAACAGAATTTTTCAAAATGATCAGAATATTCTTTTGTTTCAAAAAGCATACACCGAAAACGACTCTTCTCTTTATGAATCTTAAAGTAGCTATCGAGCTCGAAGTAATTCGACCTTAACCCCTTTTCTTAGAATCCCACAGAACTAATTTGATCACAGTGACTTAAATTTCGCATATGGTAATCTACCTAGCCAGGATACGATGGATAGGATGTTAACCCGGAGTTTAACGATCTCATTATTCTGACTTTTGCTTATTTTGAGATTGAATATGTTTGCCCATTATGATTACTCACTTTTTGAGGTCGGATGCCCATTCCCATGCTTGAAGGCTGGAGTGGAGCTGTGTATCCGTGTGCATCAACAATTTGTATTGATCTAAAAGGAGTTGAGTTGGTTGCATAGCCAGAATGGGCCAAGCCTCAGATCAGAACTTACTGAATATTGAATGACAAGAACGGAGTTTGGTGTTCCTTTCCGTAATTACCGTAATGATCTCTCCATCCTCGAGTCTAAGACGTTTAACTCTTTTGTGAAACCGCCTGACCTGAGTCACTCGAGCTGATTCAGCAAAGTCGATCCGCATGTACCCGATTCGATTTCAATATGATTGGACTTCAAAAATGGTAAATGGTGTAATACGCATTTTGCGTCGAACATCCCATTACAAATTACGTTGCTTTGGAAGGGGACTGCGTCGTTTGGTGTTTCAAATTACGCTTTCTCAACTTTCTTTTGGACGAGATCTACGAGTATTTTCTTGTCCAGTTATAATTTGAACCCGCCGTGTTGTTATTCGCGATGACCCCTTTTAAAATCGGCCGTGTGTTGACTGGACGATCTCGGGTTGACGAGTATTTTTCACAAGAAAATCGCAGAATGTAAATAAAAGTCCCAATCCGGACCTGTTCAATTCACTTAATTAGACTAATGAACGTGTATCCGAGTTAATTTCTCGCTTTGTAAAAATAGTTTCCAATTTTAGAAAAGGACAAATTAGTGAAAGTGAGTCGAGTCGTCGTAATTCTACGATTTGCGTGCATCCGTCTTTCTAGTGTTTTGATCAACTTTTATTCTGAAAGCTATGCTGCCTGTTGAGGAGACGATTCCACAACGCGTCGTGCGGCTCAGTCCCGGGGCTCGAAGATCCTTTTTCTGCCGAATGCGCTGTAAGCCCAGCACAATGATCAAGGAGGAAACGGACGCACCGCCCACTTCTGAGCTCAACAGAAGTAAGTTGAACTCCGTTATTCCGGAGCAGCAGGCCCAGACTAAGCATTTTGTAATGAAATCAATGGTGTCCGCAGTGGACGTTTCGGACCGGAAGTACAGCATCATTCATTGCACGGGCTACCTGAAGACCTGTGGGAAGGCGATGAAGAAGGAGGAGTCTGAAACTACGGCCGGAGAGGGGCCCAATCTCACATGTCTCGTGGCGGTGGGACGAATTCTGCCGTCCATCTCGAACAGAATCCAGTCCCAGTCCCACAAGGACCGACCCATCACTTTCACTTCTCGTAAATCCAACACTTAACCTCTTTCATACGAAGCTAATTCAGTACTTATCAGTACTTTTATACTTGATTCATATTTGTTTCAGGTCACGCTGTGGATGGAAAGTTCATTTTCGTAGATCAAAGGTGAGACATTCGAAATATTAATAATGCTGGGCTGTTGGGATGCAGAAAATCAAGTTGCGGATTTGGTTGGCTTGAAATTTCAGGGCGACGCTGGTGGTGGGCTTTTTGCCACAGGAACTACTTGGGATCTCCATGTACGGCTACTACCATCAGGATGACATTGGGAGTCTGGCTCAGACGCATAAAAGCGTTCTGTGCTCCCAAGAAGCCCTGGTCACCCAAAACTATCGCTTTCGATCTGGAAACACGTCGTATGTGACGCTTCAGTCCGTCTGGAAGGCATTCCGCAACCCATGGACACGGGACATTGAGTGCGTCATCGCAACCAATACCCTTGTGCTGTAAGTTGAAATGTCAGCACAGACCCAGTTTAACTCCAAGGTTCAGTGTGGACTAACGCCATGTTTTTATGCAGATCGGATGATGGTGATGGTGATCCTGAAGTGGAGCAGACAGCAACCGAACAACCGGAATACCCAGCAGATTTCGACTTCTTCGCTGAAGGTAAGTAAGAGTCAAATACTTCTTATCCAAGGTGATAGTAGACATTGCAATTTCTTACACAGCTTAAACATTACGGTTACATTTAAAGTTATTTTGATTTTTCAGCCGAGATCAAACAAAGCGAAGAAAGAGATCGGAAAATTGAACAAATGATAGAGCAAGTCGAAGCTGGGAAAATAGGACAAAAAATTGCAGACGAGGTACATACGTCAATTAAAATTCAAATTCGGTTCCTTTCAATTTGCTCTTCATGTGAAACCTTGTGTTTCAGTCGAAATGGGAAAGCGGGAGAGGGAAAGGTTCCATGTGCGACAGTCCAGTGATGTCAGTTTTAGTAGCTGCAGCTTCGGTCAAGTTGTCATGCCAGCAGCAAAGTCTCAGCAACGGGTCACCCGCCCATGTCAGCAGAATCACGGACCAGTCCCCGTCCCATTCTCCTCTTGGCCTCAGACCACCTTCTCGTCCTAGTTCTGCTTCGACAATAATGCTGGATCCTGAGTCGAAACACCTCCTGCTGGGCAACCCGTCACCGACCCCTTTGGTCCCTTCACTCATCCCACCTCCAACCCAGGAAGCATTCGACCTCCTGATTGCACCCGGACCAAGTCGACAAACAACTGGAGAAGTCGTGTGTACCACAAGTGTGACCAACAACGAGGCCATCACTATAACAAACCTCATGCCGGTCTCTTTGAGCAGTGGCTCTGGACTACCGTCCCATTCCACCGCAGATCAGCAATTTGACAGCTCCACACTTGACGAAAGACGTGAGTTTTAGGGAAATCGATTAAAGAAATGCTGACGTACTGATTGAGCCCAATTGATTTTGTTGTGTCATTTGTAGCCGAAGATTTGTTGTATATGATGTCAGAATCCGATCTGCCAGAGTCTCCCCACCTGACCGCCCTGAGTGACGGGGACGGGAACGACGAGGCGGCCATGTCGGTCATCATGAGTCTCCTGGAAGCGGATGCAGGCTTGGGAGGACCTGTCGACTTTTCAGGGCTCCCTTGGCCACTCCCCTAAACACTCACGCAGTTACCATATCCTTCATACTCATTCGAAGTCCTGAAATGACAGGAATATCAATTTTCAATTTCTCAATGTTGTCTCTTGTCGTTAATAATCGTGAATCGTGACTCGTGACTAGTATTGATGTTGGAATATTTTCATATTTCTAGCGAAACGTAGTTAGGTAAGTTAAATGAAAGTTTCGAAACTGATTTGCTTCACGTAGTCTGAGAGTTGTTTCGGATATTCTTTTCATTCCTGAAAAGCTATAAAATATTTAAACATGAATTGGGCTACAACTTTCACCACTGGTAAAGTATCCATAAGTAAAGCTTATACTACAATTTTACATAGTAGAAAATCTCGTTTTTGTCATAATATTTTTTTAAATTCCAAAATTTTAAGTTATTTTACTTTAATAAAAACTGTCCATCCGGATATATTTGCCCAATTTTTGCTAGAACGTAAATGAATTATTAATATTTGGGATGTGCGGTGAAAGTTTGAGTCCAATTCTCATTTTTCCTTCTTTTACAGATTTCATAAAATGCGACGTAATTAATGGAACAACTCTCGTTATTCTATGTTCAGCTTTAAGCTGGCAAATACTGTGTGCTAAATATACTCTAAATCTAAATATACAAATCCACAAATATATATATAAATTACTCTGGGCTAGTAAATGGACACATAGCAGATTCATAATTAGAAAACAAACGGTTGTCGCCGTGTAGTGTAGACTGTAGGTCGGTGTTCTCTACCCGTGCAATAGGCCTATTTAATTAGAACAAGAATAAATGTACAAAATTGAATACTAGTTGTTGTTAAACGTTAAAAAGCGGTTAGTATCACGTTGAGATATTGTAATGTAGTTAAATATGGTGTAGTCAATCAGAGTTCAGAGTATATTAATTACTAATTACCGATCTTCATCTGTCTGTCTGAAATGTATCTTGTAAATTGTAGCTTTGTCTCTTAACTCGTTGCTTTACTTTGTGTCTGTTAGTTCTGACATGTTGTGTGCATGGTGCATTCGATTATAAAAAACACGTACGTTAATTGTAAACATGAATATGTATTTGTGTAGAATTGGAAATATTATATGGAGTAGAATAAGGTTCAGGCAGGCTGATGCAGTATAATGCCCTTATTCAGTTGAATTCCGTCTTGTACAGAACTTTTACAATTCTAAAAGAATTCGTAGTAATAAACATGTTGGAGCTAATATGGACAATTGGCAAATTTGCATATGCATTATGCATACTAACCGGCTAATATGGAAATTAAACTTTAAAGAACGTTAAGTTACGCATATGTTAACATTCATATAAAAGTTTGGAAATTAACCGTTTCTTATTCAGAATTTGAATTGTGTTTTATTTATTTTATTTTAGAGAAATTGTGTCATATAATACATATGCATACATGCTATATACATATATATAAAATCTAGCCAATTGTCCATATTAGCTCCAACATACATAATGCACAGTACATATTTCTGCATCTAAAATTTAGAAATAAATGGGTGTTGCTTCAGCTTTAGAATTCCAATTTCAAATGGTTGAATCATTTTCTTTAAAATTAAGGTAAGTACACTAATACACAATTAGTTGAGTATTGGTTATTCTGGGACGCGTATCTCGTAGGTCGTACTAAAAATATAGTTATACACAATTAAGCTTTATCATTAGCCTCCTGACAAATGAAATTCAGATTCTGTAATCCGTCGAACAGAAAATTCAAAGCCCGATGAGGACTTTTCTCGAGCAAGTTCAATACTGAGGCATCGCATCATCAATTTTTCAGTGGCAGATTAGAAATTCTAAGTAAAAGTGGCTTGTCTGTCGATGTCAAAGATGAATGAAATATAAGTTTCATTAGTAATTAATCACGTCACTTGCTCCTTGTGTCGAGCATAAGTATAAAATCAGAATGCAGTAGTCTTGTAAGTCAGAGAGATTAGATTCCTTATTCAAGGAAATGCACTGAGTCAGATTGTTGTGGTACAAGTTGCATTCCATTGTACAGAGCTTCTCACAAACAATTGAGCTATAATGCTCTTTGCAGATGACTGGACCTGTTTGAAATGCACAACAACTATGTTGAATCTTTGAGGTAAACAGAGACCGAGATTGGACTGAAGGTTGACCTTTAGCGGGTTATCAGTGAAAAGTACATTAGGGAAATGGAATGAGTGTTAAACCCAGTTTATCTCAATTCCGACAACAGAATTGGCACCACTAAATAACGTACAAGGTAGGAAGGGAATTGAGTTTTGACAGAATACAAGACATTAGATTAATGCATGACTAATCCGTTCACATTCGCATCTGCAGCTGTTAAATCTGGAATTGAATTGATGGCACGTTGTGGTAATTATACGGAATTTGTGTGCGTCATCTAAAACGCTCCTATTTAGCATACCAAAATCAAAATGTTGAGGCCATGAGACTATAGCAGGTCAGAAGAACTGGGCTTTTTAGACTTCACTTGAAAAGTGAACTTATTTTGAGATTTATTAAGTGCATTAGTGGTTTGAGTTGAGAGCCAGCTGGGATTTGTGGGACAGAAAGAACGGAAGGCTTAAAATTGTTTGAAGGGTGTCAAAGGGTCGGGCGTCCACGCCCCTGAACTTCTGTCTTCCTTTCAAGGGTCCTCCAGCCTCGTCGTCGTCTCCTTTTCTTTAAAAAGCAGAGACGCTCTGAATTTTCACTCCCAGTTTGTAATTAAGAAGCGTGCAGAGGTCGCGTTAAGGAAGTTGAACCTGTTCACAATTACCCAAACCCTGCGTAGATTTCTTCAGACATGAAGCTCTTACTTCTACTCAGTATTTTCGTCCAATGGCAGAATTTCCTACTTCCGGTATGGGCAACGGAGATTTCTAATGAGCTGCACGTGTATGAAACGTGTAGCTGGGGTTTCCGTGGAAACCCAGACGATTGTGGAACCTACTTCCAGTGCAATTTCGGCACACCGCTTCTCCGAAACTGTCCACCTGGCCTCTTCTGGAATCCTGACGTCACCACTTGCGATTGGCCTAGAAGCGTGCGATCAGGTCTCTGCCGAGATCGGTCAGCTCCTGCTCCAGGCACCCATGAGCACAATGGTCTTGTAGATGGGAATCGAGAGGCGGGCGAAGATGACACGGTCATTATTCAATGTGAGTCGACTTATTAAAGTAGCGTTTTAATGGGATTGCATCGTTTTGAAAGATGGAGTTTATTGTTGCAGATTTCCTTATTGTTCTAAAATAATCTCGGGACAAAATGCAAATCTTTCTATTAATTTTTCAGTGAGATCCAGATGCGTTCCTGGTACATTTATGCAGAGCACACGTGACTGTGGAACATATTATATCTGTAACCATGACACGTTTGAAGCGCAGCAGTGCGCTGCTGGTCTTCACTGGAACGCCCAAATTCACATCTGTGACTGGCCAGCCAATGCAGGATGCGGTTCGGCAGCTCAGACTCCCGTTGTCCCTGTTGCTCCGACAACAACGAGCACATCTTCGTCAACGGTCGTCCCAGCCGTGACCCCTGCACCTTACAAACCATCCCCAACTTCAGCCACTTCCGGTATGTCCTTCGTTGATCGCCATTTCCTGTTATTCATCTGAAAAAGGACCTGATTAGGGATTATCGTAGAAGCATTCATTGGCTAGTGTAAAGCAAGCAGAGATCCTCAAATGCATAAAAACTACATAATGCGTTATTAGAGACGCAATTACACACATAAGGAAAAATTAGGTCTTGAGATGAGACACTCGAGGAAAGGGTTATCGAGTTGAAGGTTATTACTAGCACTGGATTTCATAAACACTCCTGTCATCCGTTCCTAAAACTGTTCTAGGAAAACTACATAATGAAACGAAGAATGACTGCGGTTCAATCAATCTGGCTTGAAAACAATGGGTCTATGTGTCCCTGCCTCAATGCCAGTGAACTCCTTTTGCTTAATTCAGGGTTTTGTTTATACGTGTCAAATCCAATAAAATATTTATTACATGCATGTGTCACACGTCAACGTCAACGTCCAGCTAAAGCACAGTCTACTGAACTGAAACTGTTTGGGGTCATTGGAATACCACACAGCTCTTTATTGGGAAGTAATTTGAAGAGTAAAATAAACGACAGGTTAAAACTTGCAGAGTTCATTTTTTGCGGAATTGGACGCCGTAACTTTAATCGTATATGAATCACTGTTTTCCAGATATTTCCGTAAACAGCGAAAAAATTTCGATAGAATTTTACAACAATTTGGATTCAATAAACATTATTTTGACTAATTTATATGAATTTCAGGGAAGAAAGTGGTCTGCTACTTTACGGACTGGGCCTGGTACCGTCCTGCAGGAGCTGGCAAGTTCATGCCAGAAAACATTGACCCGGTGCTCTGCACTCATCTCGTCTATTCCTTTGCACTTCTGGATGGAAACGAATTCAGCATTAAGCCGGCTGACACCTGGGCGGATTTTGATAACAAATTCTACGAAAAAGTCACGGGCTTGAAGTCTCAGGTACGATCAACACATTTCCCATGTAAAGTGTTTAAAAATTTGCGTGAACCTTGAGACAAATTCTATTTAAACTTGAAGGGCCCCAAAGTGACGTTGGCCCTTGGGGGTTGGAACGAGTCGGGCGGGAACAAGTACTCCGTTCTGGTGAATGACCCAGTCAAACGAGCCAAATTCATTCAAAGTACTTTGGCCTATTTGGCCAAATACAATTTCGACGGTTTGGACTTGGATTGGGAATATCCGACCTGTTGGCAGGCAAATTGTAATGCAGGACCCGCATCGGACAAAGAAGGATTTGCCAGTTTGGTCAAGGAGTTCAGAGCTGCGCTGCCCAAAGGCTCAATTCTTTCAGTCGCCGTTTCCGCTAGCAAACCTGTTATTGACAAAGGTGAGGTATCCGTTTTTTAAGAACAATAGAATCAAGTTTTAGGGGTTCCGTTCCATTTCGCTTTCTGCGCCCAAAGACATTAAAGTTAAAAATATTGGTCAGTGTTCAATTCAATGAAGCTTCTAAAAAGGGATATGTAGCACGCCTTTTACCTGAAAAACAGAAAGTTTTACTGACCCATTCCGGTCCAGACAATCCATCCACTCATAAAAGAGTAATTATAAGAACTGTTCCTTTTCTGCTTTCCCAAATGTAAAAAAACAAAATTAGACTTATACAAAAGCCACTGCTGAGTTTTACATTTTTAAATTTGGGACTGTCAATAAAAACAGAAACAAAGCCTTGTATACTATTTCTGACTGGAGTTGGGTATGAAAAGGTTAATGTGACCACATTTCAAATGTTTCTTTGGTCCTTTCTTTAAAAAAATGAATTGTTTGCTCCTGAGGGCAAGAATAGAGTACTTCGGGAAATATATGTGCTGCTCATGGTTTGTATTCAAAATGACGCGTAACACGAAATTCAATGGTCGTACTTTATGCTAGGTGGTGGGCGGGAATAGGCATTTTAAAATGGCGGCTTGTTGGTATCAAAACCCATGATTTCCAAGTTTATTCTCTGATTGATGAATTTTCTATGGCCGCAGCTTATGATGTTCCCACCATTGCGGACTACGTTGACTGGATTGGGGTGATGGACTATGACTTTCACGGAAGCTGGGAGAAGTTCACAGGTCACATTGCTCCGCTCTACTACAACCCGGGTGACTCAATGGACTACCTCAATGCCAACTACTCCATTGCCCATTGGCTCCAGTCTGGAGCATCTCCAGACAAACTCGTCATGGGCATCCCGCTCTATGGACAGACATGGACCTTGGCCGATCCGAACAACAACGGACTCAATGCTCCTGCATATGGACCAGGCAAGTTGCTTAGGAACGACGTGGCTGAATGCGATCTTCATTTTCTTTTAAGTCCACGAATAATTCGAAATTATATATTTTGACAGGTGAGGCCGGAACGTACACACGACAAGGCGGCGTGTTGTCCTACTACGAGATCTGCGGCAAGAAGTGGACAAAGACGGTTCAGAGTCCGAACATGGGTCCTTATGCGTACAACGGGAATCAGTGGGTGTCTTTTGACGACGTGGGCATGGTGACCAAGAAGGCGGAGTACATCAAGAAAATGGGACTTGGTGGCGGGATGATCTGGGCTCTGGACTTTGATGACTTCACCAATTCTTGTGGACAGGGCAAATACCCGCTCTTAACAGCCATTACGAAAACACTCAGGCCTTAGTAGACTCAGACTCAGACAATATTTATTCAGAGATTACACATGTGTACTACTTAATTTAATTACCCGAGTAAGATTTCTTTGGTGCATTGGACTCGTTTGTAAATAAAAACCTTTTGTATGACGTAATGCTCATTCCTCCCAATTAGTCATAGTTCTCATAAAAATGTTTAGAGTCAAGTATGCGTCATGCCAAGAACATCTCCTGATCTCCTTTATATCTGACTTCACTTTTCACAGGCATATGAAATTAGTTTCCAACTTACTACTTGGCGATTGATAACTTGCAGCAACCTGCGTGCCTGTGAACTAACTAAAGCACATCTTTACATAGAGCATTACGAAATCTTGTCTTGTGCATCACCTCATCTCATTCTCACACCAGCAGCGGAGCATCAGAGCAACATTAAAACAATAAGGATAACTTTACGATCTACTATGTACGTAATACGTAAGCATCGGATTTACCAACAGTTAAATAATGTGCACAACGCACGCAATATACATATATATGCATTTTTATGTACACTGCTGCTAATAGCGAACTGGTCACATAATGCCGCATTTCATGCGCTGGTTTAAGAAACCGCCGCAATAAATGTGGCTTGGTTGACTTATGATCAGTTCACTGTGGACAGCTCTGTATATGTATAATATGCATATTAGAATCCGAGTACGCTGGAATTTGTCTGACGTTCAAGCGCATATTTTAGCATTTCGATTTCAGATGGAAATTATAGCCTTAGCTTCAGAAAATTTTGATTTAATGGAAGGTAATATAATATGTATGCCAGACCAAGACAGTACTGGGCTAATTGATTCATAAAGTTTGCTCGTACGGCAAGTATTTGCGAATTGCGAATACCAAGTGCGCACAAAGTGCTATTGCCTATATCAACATGAATATGAAGATCTGATAGCCACACTACATAGTTTTTGTATGCATGAGAATGGATGCCATGTCCGTGATGTGTGCTATTAGGATATTATTAGGTCTTTCGTTTGACTAAACTCGTGTCATTTGGTTACATTATTATTAGCCATCGTCCTGGTCGCATGTTTTTGGCCTTATAAAAAGTTCCATTGCCAAGCTAATACTTATGAAAGGGGATTCGGTATTCGGTATTCCAATTCTGCATAGAAAAACTAAGTATTGTGTTTATCAGAAGGGTAGAGATAGCGAGAGAAAAATCCTTGGCCGTCGTGTATTCTGAATTTTTGGGTCTAGGGTTGTTTGAAATCATCATTTTCAGAAAAATATTTCCATGGCAAATCAGAACAGTGCGATTTCAGGAGATTTTGACATTTCATGGGACGCAGTACGGCGGCGGTGTTAAAATACAGGGTTATTGGAATTCAAATTTTTCGCTGAAATCAAAGTTTAGAAGCGCAAATCTTACCCGCCATGACCATTGTAAACCAAAAAATGACCAGAATAAATGAAACATGAAATTTCACAAAATCATCAAAAAAAAATTTACACAATTTTGTAGAAAAAATATCCCAGCACAATATGTAGACATTACAAGCCAATGATTTCATGTTGTTGTTTTTTTGTTGAAAAATCAAATCATTGGTTGATCTACGAGTAGAATCACAAATCATCATGCGCAGGAAATCATGAAAACAACAACGGTAGCAAAACGAATCATGTGTTAGTAGAAGTAGTAGAAGCATCCTGATCATCACAAAAATTAGTGATTTGGACAAATTACTCTCAAATGTAATTTGAGATTACATGTAATTAAATTACACAAATCGCTGCTACATTTGTAATGAAATTGCGTAATTTCAAATTACAAAAAACGAATTACGAATTACGGAATCAAGGCTCAACTACAATGGAAAGAAATGAATATGTAATACAAGAAAAAAAATTCAAGTGTTAGCCACAGTCCACAGTGCAAGTCTATCAGGTGCCAAAATTAGTGGTAAACGATAAATAATGGAGTTTATCTTGAATGGTCCATGATTTTTGACAAAAATGAATAAAAAATAAACCATGTGAAATCTACTCAACTGTTCAAAAAGATTAAATTGGGACTAAAATGCTCTTACTTACAAATTGTAAAATACTCTTGATAAATCAAATTACAATTACAAATCTCCAGTTACCTTTGGGCTTCACAAATAATTACCAATTACATAAAGGCTCCAATTTGCGTAATTTAAATTTCAGTAATTTCCAATTACATGTAATTTGCTAGCCCTATTTCATTTCTTCTCTTTGAAAGAAATCAAGTCATAATAGTCATAGTTAAATATCATGGCACAACAAGGACACTTCATAGCAAGATTTCATGCGATTTAATGTAGGATGGTGAATTTTTGCGTGGGAGTGCGCTGGATTTTCGAATGAAGTATGTAGAAAGTTAAAATCATGGATCATGGCTAGCAAGTTCCCAGGCCCAGGATCGGATGAGATGAGACGAGATTATTTAACAACCCTGGGCACTACAAAGTATGTGGCCAAGTGGACAGACGAGTCGAATTCCCATTTCGTCATTCGGCCTGCTCCTGTGAGGAACAACGGGATTAGCCCACGCCCTCCATACTTAGCTAACCGTCTAACTTGTCAGTTCTCTGACTCACATCCCGCGTAAGTCACGCCATTTATGTACAAATACAATTTACAACCAATTACCTGTTATATTGCTCAAATTCAACTTAGTTTAGTTACCCCAAGCAGCTCAGCTCAGTGTGTCAATAGAACTGGTTTTAAAGATATAGACTCAAGAGAATCACGTAAGTTAACAGCATTAAGCTTCTGCATTCCGCATGTATTACAAATTACAATTCCCCTAATTTCTGCTACATTTGCATACAATCAACAACGTGCTGTGGCTGTGTGTGTAGAGAACTCGGTTCGGTTGTAAAGTGAGTGTACCTGCCGATTTAATTATGCAACTATTAAAGCTGGAAATGATCCTAAACTGGTCATTCCAAATTCTAAGCAGGTATTCATCATAAGATACAAAATCCAGGCATAGGCATACGGAAATTATTGTATCGATTTTCTTAAATTTATGGATGATCAAACCGCAGTCACTTCGCTGCAGTTGGCATTGGCAGTAGGACATTGATGGCGTGTTGCATGTTGCATGTGTTTTAATTGTTTCCATTCCAACTTCACCTGTCCCACAAATCCACACTTCAAAGTTTTGCATAATTGGACTCGTGTGACAATTTTAGATAAGTAATGAAAATTGAACTACATAGTAGCAGCAGTAGCTAGACCCGATCTCGAGCTCTTACCTGAACCTGAAGTGATTGTATTTGTAGATAAAAGTTAATCTGTAGGTAAGTAATTAAAAGTGCTTGTGTGCCTATAAGATAAATCATCTGATAACAGCATGTAGCATGTAGTTATACGTGCTTCTACTGAATGAGCTGAACCTTGTGCTTGGAGAAGCAGATTATTGTAGTAAAATCGTACGAAGTTAAGCTAGGACTGACCGTTGTTGTAAATAAATGTAACATCGTATAGGTATGAAGTTCAGCGGGTATACAATGCCAATGCCCACAAATCAACCGTTGCGGGAATTTTACTAATTTTATAATTTCACTGCGGAATATTTGAGAAATACCGAATCAATCAGGGTGTTTTATTATCAAGAACAAACTAGGAACAACCCCCAGAATTTAAGATGAATGAAACTAAGGAATTTCGGTTGAAAGTTTTCAGTGATCATTAGTTCATAAACGTAAAACATACTAGATTTTCTGAATCTTAATTCAAATCTACGCTTGAGTTACGTTTGATGCAAAGCGAATGTTGGAAGGCTGATATGTAATAGAAAACAGCTTCAACTTACGGCAGGTCAGGGTCAAGTGGGGTAATCCAGAAGTAGGGCTACAGAATGCTCGTTACTAAGATGTGACACGCTGAGAGCCGTACAAGGAATTGGGAATTGCAACCAATCTTAATTAATTAATGACCTTACATTTGATTTCAGAGTGGGACAAAGATGACGTACGGACAATCTCACAACTATGACGTGGTGGAGGACGCAGAAGAGGGCTACGGGCGGAAGGCCGGGCCGGCCTTCCCCACCCGACCCCGTCCGTTACTCACAGTGGAATTTCGGAACATGATCCGACTGGCCGTCGCCCTTCCTCTCATCTCATTCGCCTTTAATATCCTCTATGTTCTCTACACTGTAAGAACTACTTCCGCTTTTCACATTTTTTGAACAGTTCAGATACTATGAAGATATTCGTCAACCAATTTCCTCTACTTTTGAAAATCATTCCTCTGTGCATTTATTTGATTTAGGATTTTGAAGAGGCGACCAGCTCCATTTGTACATCTGAGATGCGGAAAGTGCCCAATTTTCTGCCCTCCTTCTCGGCTGTGATTGGACTCTTTCAATTCAACCAGATTGTGTGGAACATCACGGTAGCTCTCCACGCCGCCCCACGGTTCCTGTTCACGGCCATGCTCTTTGCCCATCTCAGCTCCGTGATCACGCCGAACAAGGCCAGTCTCGTCCATCTCATTGCAGTCCTTGGTCTCGTGGAGAACGTAGCTCTGCTACTCATAACCTACGTCTCCTCCACCGTCAATTTCCCAGTCCACATGTGGAGTTTCATCGCCTTCGTTCTCAGCTCAGAGGTAGGTTAAAAGCATCAGTCATGTTATGTCACGGTCACGGGATTCTCATCGTTTCGTCTGAACCCTGCTAATTTGTTTGTCTTTGATTCCGCAGACGCACATGGGACTGACGTGTTTTCTGCTCCAGAAACACCGAGCTCAAGCGGGAACGTCGATGGAGCGCCGAGGTCTGCGTCTCAAGTGGAAGTTGGTGACCATGAACATGGTCTGTGCGTTCCTGTCCTTCTTTGCCTACTACCGACATGAGAGTCACTGTGAAGTGGGTGTCTACACCATCTTCGCTCTCTTGGAGTACATTCTCATTCTGACGAACATGGGATTCCATGCAACCGCCTACTATGACTTCCACGAGAGGACACTCAGCATTTGAACCCAGCCACACGAACCACTCTTCAAAATCCTTGTCTCAATACCGCCGCCAAAATCACGCCCTTCCAATAGGCCGCTCTACTTAAGACTAGTCCGGAATCTCGAATGCTCAGGGGAATGTTCACTACTAAACGTGACTCCGGATTCCGCACTGTTCTTCGGTGGACAGGCACAATATTTAAGCCAAGCTCTATTTTTCAGTGATACTCGTAACGTCATAAATTAGGAATACAGGGCGGGGTTTAGACTTGAGGTGGGGAAGGGAGACACTTGCTATAATCAATCCAAGCTATACAACCATGACACTCATAGAATCCTAGGTTAGGCTGTGGAAACACCCACCAAGGGCTGTAAGCCTAGCCCAAAGTATTTATGAGTATGACCAGGCCGTGCGATGCCATGGACGTGTAACTCCTAGTCTCTTCCCTTACCTTTTTCAGAAGATGTAAGCCTGTTCAGATGCTTACGGAGAGTAGGTGTGGTCTAGAATGCACGTGCATTAACATATTTTTATTTCTATGTAAGTACTCACTTGAGCCTTATTATTGTGATTCTTCACTTGGCCTGATGTTGGCCTCTGAGGGCCCTGGGAGGAGGAGCTCGAATGTACTAAATACAAATACATGTATACTACTGTGCTACTAATGTTAGGGACAGGCCAGAACCTGTCAGGCTGTCTTCCTACATATACCTGAACACGAAGCTCGGATTGTAATTCTCTGTTACCACTAGAACTAAATCAAATTACGAATTATGAAAGCTTTACGATTTTAGCCCTTGATGCTCTGTGTATACACTTACTCGTGACCTAATAAATCATACTGATTGCCTCAAGACACGTTCTCAAACCTCAACATCAATATATTTCTGACAAAAGTTAAAAATTAATACTAGTACGAAAATTCTCCAACAAATTCGTAGAAACAGTTTGAGGAAGCTCCTGAGGAACTATTCACCTTAGCAGTTCACAACATGATGCAGCCAATGTCCAAGCGGAAGCTGATTTTCTTCAATTTCGTTTTCTTCCCGGAGAAGATTTATTTTTGGGTTTAACCACAGCCTCCTTCCGACTACCGTAAGAATTGTTTTCGGCTGGAAACATCCAGGACGCCAGACCAACCTTAACCAGATTCGTACCCCAGGACTCCTGCGTTGTTTTCGGATACAACATTACGATGTTTTTCTGATTCTTCTGCACAGATTGAAATACAACAGATTCCCAAACTATTTTAGACTAGACTCGTAAAATGAGTAAAGCTTAGAATAGAAATTAGTGTCAAAACTCACGAATCTTCTGCAAAGAGCGCTCAGTCCAGGCCCACTCCCAATGTCCCTCAGCTTCAAATTAATCCGCTCATCCCATCCTGTCCCGTTCACAGATTCTCCTTCCAGCTCAGTTCTGCAGGGAACCACGTCCATACTGCAGTGGTAGGCATAGGCCCGAAAGCGGAAGGTGGTCTCCCACGGTACTTTCACTTCCGCTGCTGGCATTTCCAAGAATCCACCGTAGTCCAGCAAGCGAATGGTATATATTCCCTTCCTCATGTCACACACAGCTCCTCTTACCCTGCCACACCAAACAAAAATCAAGACAATGAATCATCTTCACGACGACAAATCAAAGACCTACCATTTTTTATGTTGACGTGAATTCACGGTCACAATTTTCGAGCGATGAACGGTGGGATTGTAGGTGGCCAGCTCTAAATTACCCGCAGTGGCGAGGTCGAGTTCCATCTTGTTTCTCATCATAAGATGATCTTCCTCTCGCACCAAGTAAAAGTTGTTTAAGTCTGTCACGTGGGTAACAAAAACCTGGCAGGAAAAAAAAGTAAA
>JAQFYU010000266.1:0-26022 GCA_034694905.1 Ceratophysella granulata | reverse complement strand
TCGACACCGTTATGTCGAATTCATTGTATAGGAACATTTAGGGAAAAGGAATTATGTTTGAGCTGTGTATGTTTGAACATAAACTATTGGAAAGGTTCATAATTCGACACGAGTTAGACATAATCTTTCCCATCGGGTATGCACTCTGTTACTACGTCTCTGACGCTGAATCCATTAGTTGACTAGGATTAAGTATTGTCACTTGAAGACGCGTCGCCTGAGTTCCCGACCACAATGGTTTTATAGGAGGATGGAGCAGATGCTGGGTTAACTGGTGGTGGGTCCTAGTTCTGTGGATCTAATGTGGAAACTGAGCCCTAAGCCTGAAATAAATTAGAGAAGGGTGAGGCTAAGAGACTCTTTGTTGTCTGGTCATTCTCTCATTAGGAACGGCAGAGATCCACTCAAATTCAAGAAGACTTCGCGTTTTTTTTTCTCTCTCTCTCTCCTCTACTGTTCTGAACAAAAAGATTCAATTAGAGAGTAGAAGAAGGAAATAGCCCAAGTCTTCCAACTTGTAAATACTTTCCCAAGTGCGACGGATCTTCTGGAAGAGCGGGGAGAAAATTCTAAATTCTTCATTTCCACTCTCTTTTATTCCTGAGTATAAACACGAGTCGGCACTCTGGAGACTCAGTTCCTTCAAAAACTTGTTTTTCCTTCACTTTCTACTTCTACCCTTCTTTCGACACGCTAATAAAATTTGGACTAAATGACAAGAGGATGAGAACGTAAAGCGACCAGTTCCTTCTCCATTTCGACTGGACGGGGTCAGGACCGACCGGATTTATGCTTTTTGGCATGTCCCTGGGCGAGGGCAGTGTAGTAAAAGTAAATCTAAGATACGAAGCAGCAGCGTCATGTTCTATTACTTATTAAATATTTAAACATTCTGCTGAACGTATGGCGCTTTTTTGACCAGTTGACAAAGTACCTTTTTGGACGATGATTTAAAAAAAATCTGTCAGCATTCTTTTTATTTCTGGATCTTCTTCCAGGGTATTTTTAGCATTTGATTTGTCTAGGATACAGTTGAACAATTTAACGGAGATTTTAGCAACAACAAACAGTATTTCTCACCAGAAAACGAGCTTGGTGCCAAAAAGACGCATTTATCGCCTAAAAAGACACATTTATCGCCAGAAAACGCGGTCAGCACCAAAAGAAACGCATCAAGCGCCTTAAAAGATGTATTTGTCGCCAAAAACAATCCTTTATCGCCAGGACAAGCATTTGACGCCAAAAAAAGACGTACATGTTTAGCGCCTAGAATAAGTTATTTAGCGTTTAAAAACACGCGTTTGGCTCTTAGAAGGACGCGTTTAGCTCCAACAAGGAACATCCGACATGACTATTTAGTGCCAAATTTCTGCGGTTTTAGCGCTGCAAATAGTATGTAGTACTTTTTTGATTTTTTTTTTGTTTCAGGACTTTAAAACCTATCTTTGATATCACGAGATTAGCTAGCCACCGCCACCTTCTCAATCTCAATACACATTTGGCATTAAAATGGAGATATTTGCAGTGGCTTTGTTTAAAAGAATTACTCGATTTCAGTTCCATTAATTTTTTTTTTTGCATATTGAAGCTGGAAATGTCAGCTAATCGAAAATTCAGCTTCAATTCTAAGAATTGATAGTTAATTCATATAAAATTCAAGCATTTTAAAAAGGCTCTGATTTGTAATTAATTTTAAGTCGAATATGTAAAATAATGGAGCATAAATAAAACACAGTTCAGTTCCGACACTGCGCTTGCCAATTTTACCAAAAAAACCGAAAAACCCGTGAACCCACCGTAGAATCCTGGTTAGACCAACCTTCCGCTGGCCCGAGCAGGATAAGCAGACACAATAAACGTAACTAATAAGACTCAACTACGGTTCTTAAAGTAGGGAAAACTCAGATATGGGAATAAAAGTCTCATTTACTTTCTTCAAACTTTCTCTCTTCGCGGATGTAGAATTTCTCTTGGAATATTTTTTTGCCCAAGTAAACTTTTTCCCCTTCCGGCCAAAACTCCCGTTTGAAGAAAGACATTTGTGAGGAGGAATTTTTGCATCAGTGCAGAACGCAAAACCCACTCAACCTCAACCACAGCTTTCAAAGTCAAGCCAAGCCAAAAAAACAAACAATATTTTTCATAGCTTGGAGCGAGTTGGGTGAAAGAAAGCCATTATACAAGCTCAAAACTCCACTTGCCACATTTTTCAAAAAACTGCCCAACACTCGCTCCGAGCAGCTCACTATATAACAATAGAGCGGGCGAGCGGGCGGCATTTTTTGTTTTTGGTTACAAAAAGTACAAACATACAAAGATAGCAATTACAAATGCAATACTTACCCAAAAAACAAGTAAAGTCAAAGTCCGGACCAAAAAGTGGACGCAGCAGCAGTGAATACGATTGTTTAAAGCGTGTACGAGGCTTTGGGCAGCAGGTTATTTTGGTTTTTTTGACATACTTTTTTTTTTGAAGTGACGATGAAGGAAAATCATAATGAAGCATTAGTTTAATTTTTTAAAGATATTGTACATTCATGTAAAATAAATATAAAAAAATTGCTTGCTGTTATTTTTGGGCTTCCTCTGGCCTGGTTCAATTTCATTTTTTTCTCGGGTTAAAACACTGAATTTCATTCAGTCTTGGATTCTATTTTTGGGGATTTTTGAACATGGAGGATTTTGTAGGTTCTTGAGCATGCACTTTTGACTTCTTCCCGTAGCAGCAGCAAAGGAAACCAAAACCCATTCTTTTAGGCTCACGCCAACGGCACAAATGATGTATTTGAAGTGAACATTACAGTAGCAACTGTCTCTAGTGATTGAGTACTGGCAAGCCCTAGTAAAATTTTTGTAAACAACCGAGAACCATACGGGCGGGCGGAGTGGCAGAGTTGTAAGGACCACTTAATTTTGTGACAACAGGAACAGAGAGAACTACAGAATCAAAATATGCTACACTATCCAATCCAATACATAGAAGGCTTTCATTTTGGTCAATTGCATTGCAGCACAAGGAACTACGACGGAATGGTTTTGGAGCAGTTTTGCGGTTGATTAATGAAATTATGACTAAAATATGGCGGAAAATGTTGCAAAATATAGAGCGCAAGGATGGTGCAAAGTCATATGTACAGAGCTGCTCATTGGAAATTGGTCAACAGGAATTTACATGGTGGGCACCGACCAAATTTGAAAATTTTAACAGCTAACGGTTTAAGTTCGTAATGTTTTGACGCTACCCTGAATGCTACCCCTTATGCTACCCACCTCACCAGAATTTGACAAAACGTCCGTCGTGTTTTTCTGTAAACGTAACGTAGCGGATGAAAGCCATAATTTTATATGTAGTACAATTTACAGAGGGGTAGCATGAGGGGTAGCATGAGGGGTAGCAGGTAGCACGTAGGATAGCATGCGCCACGAATACTTTAGCTCAAACCAATTCGTTCATTTCAATGTAATTCATGTAATTGGAATTTTATTAATTTTTATTGATAATTAATATTTGATTTTTGGAATTTCGAAGAATGACCATAAATTTCCTACAATTTTTTGAAAATTCTAAGGCTACTTGAACTTTCACTGGTTAAAGCGGGTATATGTTACTTTATTAATCTAAGAATTTATAGCCCACCCTGAAGCTCGTATACTTTCACTATGAGCAGCTCTGTTTAATACGTAGCAGATTGGACGAGACATCTAATATTTCATCTCTAGCATATCGCCGCGAGACAGATCCATTTCAGATGAAGGAGCAAATTCAGCAAAAAAAAAAGCACAAAAAATGTATTATAGCCTCTTGATATGTGCATTCAGTTAGGTATACGTATGTACCATTATGGTGTGCTGCGTATTAAAATGCTAATGCAATGCCACTATGCCCACAAAACTCCTTTGTTTATAAATTGCAAACCCATAAGTCGAGTCTTGGGTTTAAAAAAAAATGGAATGACATCTGTGAATAAGTACTATTTTGACATATGCAGAAGCATGAGGCAAGGGTGGCATGGTTTGGCATGTTCTTCTGGCTACAGGATCAGTGACATATGGTTTACTAAGAACGAACTAATCAACCAACAAATGAGTTTTTAGCCAGCACATTAGAATATTAAAGTTGATAAGTGGGTAAGAAGATGGTTTGGGCAGATTATGTAACACTTGGGGTTTGAAAGTTTGAGACATGGTAAATGGAAATGCATGGTTTAGCGCAGCTCAAGTAAAGTGTGGGTGGCATGGCATGAGAGTTCAGCTATCAGCTTAATCAAATGAGTCCACCTTACAGGCACGACAGGACGTGTGGCACAATGGACTTGGGTGTAATAAATACTCAGGTAATTTCAGCTAGTTTTGGGATTCTGGGTCAATTTCGCCTGGCCAATCTGTGCTCATGTTGTGGACAATTGGTCCTAGCTTAATTAATTCTGGTCAACTTATATGCGGATAATGTTGGATTGACCAAAGTTGATTTCAGTTTTCAATTGCATACCATTTATACAAAATAGTTATATAAATGGCATTGCTGAAAAATTCATGGTACTTATAGGGTTGATATAAAACCGATTCGCCTAAATATAAAACGGCTGATGCAAAACATAATGGCATTGAAAACAATGAATTATTACATTTGGCACTTTGGAAGAGGTACACTCTTTATTGTTAGGTTAGGTCATAGGTAAGGTTCTACCGAAATCCAAACATTCAAAAGGTTACATTAATTGCAATAAGATTTAAGATTGTGCCGAAATCATCCAAACAATCATTTAATTTTTCAGAGAGCCAATCTATTTTTTGTCAGCTGTTTTATATTTATTGTCAGCCGTTTTACATTTATTGTCAGCAATTTTTGAGTCAACCGTTTTGTATTTTGGCAAGTCGGGCTATGAATATGAAATAAATAAGCAGCTTTAAATCAATGCCGATAAATACATTTTGGTAATTTTGCCGTAGAAATTTTTATTTTGTTTTTAAGTTTAAAAATTGTTTTCTGAATTATTTAGTTATTTTCGCTATTTTCTTCCTTTTTTGTCTGCTGGTTTTCCTCGGCTCATCAATTTTACGTTTGTATTTTAGTCAGGATTTTGAACTAGACCTTTCCACAAATGCAATTTTTAAACTATCGATGTCTAATTGAATTGTTTGATAATAGTCTCCTAATACACTTGTACATTGTTCACATGTAACATGTAACTGTCACATTTAAAGAATCTTGATTTTAATCTTGCAAACCCATATGTAATGTAAGGGTTGTATCAAAAGTTCTGAGTTTTAAGGATTGGGACGTAGCGAGACAAAATCGCGAAACCAAGACGAAATTAATACATAACTATTGATCAGCCTAGATCCTAGATTCTAGCACATTGAGCACAAGGCGTAACTGACAACAGACCAATTTCAAAACTTTCATTCGTTTAGCCATGTTATATAATCTAGCTAACTAGCAGCTTGCATATTGATCTGAGGCGGCGGCGGCGGAAATTCGCCGTAGGCGCTGACACACAATCGAGCAGAGGCGGAATCGACCAAGCGAAATTGACGTAGAATCAAGTGTTAGGCTGTAAACATATCCCATCAAAGCCCACTCCAATATAGGATAAAATTATGCAGACAAGGCGAGAGAATACTGGAGGGTACTCCAGCGGCGGCGGCGGCCACGTGTCACAAAGGGGGGTGCGGAGTCATCAGTCATCATGCGAAACAAATATTATTATGCGTTACCAAACTAATCCATCATCTACAGGTCAACGGTACATAGAGGCTGAGAGGAAGTAAGTGCTGTGTACTCAATTAGTTAATTGTACATACGACAAGTAAGTGTGAGACTGCAAAAAAATAAAATTTGGTTTTGCCAATAAAGGTAATATGCAGTAGATGCCGTGGAGAGCAATAGGAGAGCTGGAAGTATGCATTTTTTCTGCGACTTTTTGCAAAGCAAATTCACCAACACTCAACCTAAAAAGAATCTAAGGTAATATGCTTAAAATGCGATGAGCAATCAAGTATTATTGGCTTGTGGGCAAGTAGTTATAGCCAGAGCAGATTCTCCCCAGAATATTGGACGAGAATATAAAAAAAAATATACAAAATGCAGCAGGACGTAAAAAAAAATAATGGTACAAGACGAAAAATGTATAAATCCAGCCAAAACAGTTCCCAAATACCTAGAGACAAATTTTAATTACCACAGTACTAAATATAGGGCAATATAAGGTAAGTGCTATTAACATGGATAGCTTAGCTTAGCTCAGATAAATGATAATTAAGTTAGTAAGTTTTAATGGCAATAACACTAATAACAAGACAACAAAAAAAAAGAGCAATTTTTTTTTTGATTTTCAAGTTTTTCCAAGTTTTTTTGTGTGTTTTTTTTTGTAAATATTAGATAAGCTATGCTAGAGGCTTTAAGCACACCATAAAGAACAGTGCAAATATGAATGGTTTAGCAAGTAAAACCGAGTCTACTCGTACATTTACAAAGAACTCAACTACATTGTGTATATTATGCTACAGAACTGCTCCCAGCGAGTTGGCCCGCCATGCAGATCCCAACAACACACAATTCCCCATCCAAGCTTTTCCCCCATATATCCAACTATTTAGAAATCTTAGTGGATGACCAACTGACTGTCAGCAGCCGAGTAATTGTCTATCAACTAGCAGTAAACTTCATCAACTCAACAACAGCAACATCATCCTCTCAAGTGAAAATGTGAAGATCTCAATATAATTTCTTTCAAAAAAGCATTACAAGAAGTTACAGAGATTACGAAATAAAATATGGTTTTGTTCACTCAACAGAAATAATTATAAATTATCTAATTTACACACTGTACAACACATTCAACAATAATGTAATTAATTATTAAGCCTACACTTTATTTCGGTGTAAAAATGAACTGACCGGTACTCGAACTCGAGGCCTTAACAACTGGCTATCTCCATTTTATACGTAGTCAATAATGGGGCTATTTGCCACGAGGGTTGTTTCAATTGTTCTGCTGATATTCGATTTTTATTAGAAATTATATCCGATGGAAGGGACGTTCTTTTAAAATTTGCAATTGATAACGGTTATGTCGAGCAAAAATTATTCATTGTTGGCATGGTTGACATGGACGAACAGCCCAAGCAACCTTACGTCAAGCGTCGCCATTTATCTTTTTAAATTACCGCGGTTGCCAGGTTCGTTCCTCCATGTCAACGCAATGTTATTTTATGCATTTCCACCGGATCTGTTGGCGCTTCGGTAAAAACAAAAACACCAAAATCGCTCCACAAAAGAATTCTAAAATTCTGAAAACTGTTGAAACAACCCTCGTTCTCGTTTACACCCATCACCCATTCCATTTTCTAAACTGTGTATTTTTGATTTTATCCTTAGTATAGCGATGTTAAAAATTCAAAACTAAAATGTTAGGCCAGAGTTTTAGTAGGGGTTCAGTCTAACTTTCCTTTGCTACTTTTTCAGTTGGATTTTTTTTTACTTGTGATTTCAGTCAATCGTAAAATTAAAATATAATAATCTCTACGTCATTACTTGATTTAAAACAATCTTCCTCTTCCAGAACTCTTCACATGATCATCCATGACCACGACCACTCACTCACATAATTACCTCTAATTCTATCTTAAGTCTACTTGAATATTAGAATATTTTACTTTTTCTTCTTCCTTCTTAATTCCCATGTCTACGTACTCAACTACTACTTTTTCTTCCAGTCATATTTCAGACCATGTCGTTTGTCCTATTTTAGCCACGTGTCAAAGGTCAAGGGGAGGCCGGCCAAGAAAACTTAACATATTATACGCATGCTTAAACATGTCTTCAATTTATAGAAACAATGGAAGTCAGAATTTAGTTGAAGGAAATAAAAATTGCTTGTTCTTTTGGAATGCCGAGTTGTGCATACAAAAAAAAAAGAGCCTAACGGAAGTATTTTCGTGAAACGTAT
The DNA here is from genome assembly GCA_034694905.1 of Ceratophysella granulata. NCBI lineage: Eukaryota > Metazoa > Arthropoda > Collembola > Poduromorpha > Hypogastruridae > Ceratophysella > Ceratophysella granulata. The sequence continues at coordinate 18,070 of JAQFYU010000266.1, read as the reverse complement.
TTTTTTGAATTGTTATTTATACAAAATTGCTTGTACTCGTCCAAAATGTCTCAAAATTCTAACCAGGAACAAGGAAGTTTTTTAAGCAGGTCTCAATCTCTTAACTCCTGCCTGAAGTCCTCCATTTGCTGCAGTAGCTGGATTCCCAGTGACGTACAATTGCGGATTCAAAGTGGGTGCAGCAGAAACGACTGGACCAGGTCCACGTGAAAACTGACCATAGGCAGCTAGCAGGGCCTGTTGATTCTGTTGAAATTGAAGATTTGCATTTCCACCTGGCATGGCTAGACCGAATGGGTTGAATGCAGCCTGAGCTCCTGCTTGTCCTGAACCGGGTAATCCACCCCCCAAACCCGCCTGGGCAAAAGGCGTTCCATGAAGTGATCCACCCGATTGGGCCTGTTGTTGCTGTTGTTGTTGAAAGAATTGGGCTCGTTGAGCCGCAGCCAGTTGCGGAAGTGCAGCCAAGTATGGATTCATGGCAGCAAGTTGGAATCCAGCTGCACCGGGCGGCATGCCCATGGCCGCAGCTTGTTGTTGCTGTTGACCTTGTCCCAACCCTTGGCTTGCAATAGCAGCGGCCGCCATGGCCTGGTACTGCTGAATCAACTGTTGTTGTTGCTGTTGCTGCTGTTGTTGCTGCTGTTGTTGTTGATTCTGTTGCTGTTGTTGTTGAAATGCAGGGTGTTGCTGGAGTACAGCTCCAGGGAAGGATTGATGAGGCTGTTGAATTTGGGCAGTAGCCTGGGCTGCCTTGTTCGTCTGAAGTGACACGCCCGTGTAGTTCATGGCTGCCAGAGCATTATGGTAGCTCTGAGCAGCTGCAGCATAGGCTGCATTGTTCTGTGCAATGACGGCAGCGGACACGGCATTGGAGTTGAGATTACTAGCCTGCTGAATACTTGCACTTGCTCCTGTACTAACTCTCATCCGTTTCACGGCCGACTCACCCTTGACCTCTTCATCGAGCTCAGTGCCTGAACTATTCCCTAGCCCATTCCCATTGTCGAGAAGGTCAGTCCCATTCCCTGCCTCATCTCCCGACTCTGATTTAATCCGCCCTGCTCCTCCCTCACCCGAACTCAACCCGTTGCTCGATTCCAGATTTCCATTGAGAATGGCTGCAGCAGCAGCAGCGGCTGACGGCTCCTGTCCAGAATTTCCTCCTGCATTTGTTATGGAAGCGGCTGCCATCACTGCAGTCGCATTATGCTGGAGGCTAGCAGCTGTGATAAATAATTGGAGTAACTACACTAGTAGTAGCAATTGGCATTGGCCTCAAAGCAAACACCATCAAGAGGAACAACATAAAGTAAGTAAGTACGGGCAATCTATACCGTCTCAATTACGATTTTGGTACGATTTGGGGAAAGTTGATTGCAAGGGACACACATGAAATTTTGAAAATCATGAGTGTTTCAATTTTGAAGAGAGAGAGAGGGGGGTTCAAAGAAGAGTACTTCAGCTTTCAAAATAAAAATATAAAGGAGGCCAAATTCTTACACTGGCATGCAAGCATCAAGTCAATTCAACATTCGTGTAAATTTATAGTTTTTTTGGGGGACTAAGTTTCCAAAATGTAATTAGAGGGTCGGTAGTAGGAGTGTGGGAAGAGAAAGCTGTGTAAAGTGGACTTACATGAAACAGGCACGTAGGGCTGTTGTAACTGCATCAAGTGTTGGTAGGCTGCAGCAGATGCACTGTTGGCCGGTTGGTAGACTGGAACTCCGCCTTTATCCGCTGGACGCTTGTATGCAACCATCCCCGGATAAGTCTAGTGTCATTCAATTAGACCATTAATTAATTGTCCATCAATCATCAAAGTTAGCCTTGCGCGAAACAGGTCAATACTTGGGTAGATTTTCTGCGCGGTCGCCTGTTTTTCCTATAATGCTAAGATTGATTGTTTATTTTAATTTTAGCAAATGTTGTACCAAACTGCGGGTTAGAATCGGTCGTGCTACGAACTGCGAGCTATCTTAACAAATAATTAGAATTGCTAAATAAATATATTACTTATAATTGTTCGTAATTCTATTAGGTGCGAAATAGTTTTCAAAACTGCAAAGATTCTTCCATTTATTAGTGCAAAAGCCAAAAAAAAGAATAATCAAAGCTTCTCGAATTATTGAAAATATTACTTGCAGGCGACACGTTAAAGCATTCACTTGACGTCATACGTCATACGACATAGGTTGCATTTTACATTGCGAGACAGCGCCCGATGTTCCGAAGCAACATCAAATATTTAAACTAGTCTAGACAAGGCCAGCAGTTAGGAGTAAACGACGTGCTTAAGCTGCATTATTATAGCATTTGAGCAGCAGATGCTAATGCTTGGCGAAAGTTGGTTAGCTAATGAAAATAAATAGAGAAATCATAAACCAAAATGATGTGTGTGGTACCGGAAAGCGGGATCGGGTTTGAGCTTCATTAACTTCATTTTCAATACTCAATTCATACTGACGACGATAGGCTTCCACAGTAACAGCTCCATGTCCATTCGGTTGAGGCGAGTACGAGTACCGCGTGAAGGTGTCATGCTAGGTAGTTAGAAAGTCAAGCTCATAAATTAAAACAATGACATAGACCTAGCACCATAGCTGAAGTACTACGTAGAGAAACTAGGACACAAGTAATTTGACTACTTGAACAGGCCAGAAATTAGAATTGAGTGAGGATTAGCATGGAACGAGCAGTAAATTCTTGAACCGAAATTTTCTACGAGCTACCTAACTACTCGGCTCAAATGAAGCATGACGAGGGTAAATGAAGGAATGGTGTCAAGTCGAAGGAATCCCATGTCATACAAGTCAAGGATTAATGCCAAGCGGAAAATGGAGCTGAGTAGGTGTCTGCATTAAATCAATTTAAATTGCTTCTTTAAAAGAGAGTGAGAGTGACAAAGGGGAAGAGTGACATGATACAAAACAGGGAACTTTTTTTTTTAGAAACTCAACGAGTAGTGTTAGAATTTTTTTTTTTGAAGAGCCAGAGCCAGAGGAAACTCATGTCAGCTCAACTACACCCGAGAAAAATATATGGGAAAGGAAGATAAGGAACGGAGATGCTTTAAACTCAAATAAACAATGTGTGATGTGTGTGTGGTTTGGTTTGGTCCACTTTTTTTTCTACAGCTTTTCAAACACATTCCTAGTCATTTTTATTCCCTGAGAACATACGTATTTAGGAAAGTGTGAGTTTAACAAGATAGCATTTTGTTCAAGTAGCAAATGCCAGACTGGCTAAAGTCAAGCTGTATGACGACGTGTTCAAAAAAGCTTTCTGTGTCTCCAGTCGCCTCCTGACTAATCCTAAATTACACAGTGGAAATACGGATATGCTGGGCTGGGAATTCCACAGCATGTGGAAATTAATTAACACGTGACAGGATAAGCTAGGTGTCTGCAGAAGCTCAATTTTAAGGTAGCTTTACATAACTTGCCTCTAATTAATCTGAAGCCACTACAGGAGGTAAGAAAAGAACTGACAACGGGTTTTTTAGAGGCCAGCATCTAGCTAAGCCCTAAATTAATTAATTTCTAGTTGAGTTTATGTAATTTGTTATATTTGGTAAATTATTGCATCTAATAAGGCTCGTAATTGTTAATGCTCCAATTAAGAGCTAGTGAAAAACAAAACGAAATTCAATTAGCATAAAACTGAAAGGTAAACTCAGCATTTAAACAAGAATGCTTTCTCTTTTTGACACCTCTTGTAAAATCAAAGTTGCTCGATTTGGCATATACTTAATGTGTTGTACAATTTATAAATGTATTTAAATTTAAAGTTGATGATTTTTCCAATTTCGATTCTTCGTTTGAAGTTTGAAAGATATGCCATTTATGGATAAGTACTGATTTTTAAACTTCGATTACACAGAACAATTTCTAATTAAATCTTAATTCTCAATTAAAAAAAAAATCGAACTCATTGCGGTCTAAAATTCGCAAACTAATGAAACTATGATCTCTACTCTATAATGGCTTGACAATTGGCAAGCATACACAACACACTAAGCATGGAATTAATATTGTACGTAAGAATGTTGGAAGTGCAAGTGCAAGCTGAAAGTAATGCATTAGTGAACCGAACATGTTAATGCACATGCACAGTACAGTATTCAAACAACCAAAGACACCCTAAAGTTAATTAAGACGTAGTGAATGCTATTGTATAGCCTTCTGAAGCCGCCGTGAGTATCCTAAAACTGCAAATCGAGACGGACAACACATAAAAATTCAAATTGGGAGGGTAATACCACAAACTCCAAACTCCGCCCTACACTTAACTAAACATTTCATACATATTTCATCTGCACCTCATCAATTCCGAAAGCTAGACACAACAAATGGACACTTTGGGCAAACATAAACAATCTCATCCACTCTACTCCAACTATTTGCAATCATCCCTGCTGTATCTCTTAACAGAGGAAGATTACCGTCTGTTCAAATATGTACAGTGAGAAGAGACATACCTCAAGACGATCAGCACGTTGAACCTTCTGTTGAACGACTGACTGAGGAATACCCAAAGGTGACATCACACCTCCACCCGTCGGGTCAGAACATAGCGAAACTAATGGACCATTCGCAAAGTATGGGTTGTATGAGTTCGTCACCCCAAGGTATGGATTCGTTGCCTGTAAAAACATAGAACATAAATGTAAGTATATTTGCAAATACAAAATTGTACCTAGGCGACCCTGTACTTACATCTAATTTCGCTAAAACAATACAACAGCTGGTGCTTAACCACAAAAAATTGGTTCACATGGAAAATAGGACGAGCGGAACCAGGCAAAATACAGAAGGCTGTAAAATTGAGTTTGGACGAAACTTACCACTTGAGGAACTGGACCGGGAACCACAGCCTGACCAGGAGCTAGTCCCATCTGTTGCATGAGGGCGTTTTTCAATGCCAAATGATTCCGACCGTTGATTAACAGCTGGTCCTTCAAATGAAGCGGAGGATGGAAGTACTTACAGGGTGGTTTCTCCCGGTTGCATCGTCCCTGAAAATATACAAACATATAAATACATAAGAAATAAATCTTATCACACACAACACCATTTGAATATAAAATCCATCACTGCACATTTTAAGAACTCTGCAATTTCCTTTCCACCGCAAATAAACTGAAGTTTCTCTTTTCCATCAGACACACGAGAGAAAGAGAAATTGAGTGAAAGGCTCGAGGGTTTAGGCTTATTCGGTATGATATAATGAAACTATAGGGAAAACGTGTTGGACAATCGATCATTCATGGTCAGGGGCATTCGACTGTCTACTTCTCAAATTTTCTTCCTCCTCTTCTGTTACTGATAATATCAGACATATATTTACTTCAGGTCCTCACGCTCCAGCTCATCTCATCTCATCCCAGCCAAACGGAAAATTTGTCACTCACTTTACTCGTTCCTTTCACTCCTCGGAACGGGGGAAAGGCACACTCCCTCAGTTAAAAGTACTTGGGCATGCATGTCTAATACAGCCAGCAAACAATTTCATCTTTAAATTGAAGTTCTAGCTGTGTGAAGTGCAGTGGCGGCTGATAAAAATTGGTCCCAGAGAAAGCATACAATTTACGATTCAAGGGGCGTTTCAAAAGTATTGAATACAACTCCCGCTGCAAAAATTAAATCTACCTAAGGACTTGGCAAAATCAATTTAATCCATAGAATTGAAATATGTTGAACATTAAAAATGAATGCATCGAATATTTAGTGAGCTTGAGCACATTGCACGTTCGTGTTGGAATTTGAAAACTGAATTGAATACTAATGTTGAACATTAATTCTTGTATTAATGTTGAGCTTTACACATTGATGTTGAACATGAACATTGAATTTTCATGCTGAATATTGATGTTTAACATTAAAGATTCGTGTTCGACATTGAGCATTGATGTCGAACATTGATGTTGTACATTAAAAATAGAATATTTACGTTGAACATCAAAAATTGGTGTTCACTGTTCAACATTGAATATTGATTTTAAACGTTAAAATTTAGTGTTCAAAATTGAGTTTGATGTTGAACATTAAAAATTAGTGTTCAAAATTGAATATTGATCTTGAACATTAAAATTAGTGTTCAAAATTTAATATTGATGTTGAACAATAAAAATTAGTGTTCAAAATTTAATATTGATGTTAAACAATAAAAATTTGTGTTCAAAATTTAATATTGATGTTGAACATTAAAAATTAGTGTTCAAAATTGAATATTGATGTTGAACATTAAAATTAGTGCTCAAAATTGAATATTGATGTTGAACAACAATAAAAATAGTGTTCAAAATTTAATATTGATGTTGAACATTAAAAATTAATGTTAAGCATATTGAATATTGATTTTGAACATTGAGCATATTGCATGAAACCCAGAAAGCTTAAAAATTAGCCCTCTTGCATAACATGTTAGACAACCTTCATCCTGCCCTGCTCAACGACAGTCAACATTTTCGAAACAACCCTCGCCTGAATATTTACAGGAGAAAGTTCATCCCCATCTACAACAGCGTATGCCAGAGGCAACTACTTACTCCTTGATGGCACAACAAGAGACTCGCCTCTGACTATAAAATTGCATTTGGATTTTGGGCAACCACATTATCCATTATAAAATAAAAATGGAGAGAGAAACGAAGCATGCAAGTCTCTATGCAACAAGGAAAAAGGAAGTTTAGGGATTGGACATGAACGGCATGGGAGGCAAATTGCCTTTTTATAAGGAAGAAGAGGAAAACCAAAATTCTGTCTCATATCTCAACTCTACTCAAGCATAAAATTCTATCCAATTTCCAAGTCCCAATCTAACTCTAGTTGAAATGTAGTTGGGGAAAATGCACGACTGATGTATTTCACATTTCACTACCAAAAACTTGGAGGATGGAAAGGAGGAGGGAAAAGGAAGTTTGAGAGAGCTGTAATGGGAAAGGCTAAGAATTTTATCTTTCCCAGTCACTAAAAGACGGTCACCAAGATGAGACTCAAGCTTCCACTTTCTCATCCCGTTGATGACGAGTTTGATAACGTCAGCACAAAAGGTTCAACTCGTACTTTCCCAACTCTAAATTACCATGAATCCCCCTGAATCACCTTCATCCATATCAACTCACAGAATCAGAACTGATTTTTCATTATTCACATTACACTCCTCAGACCAGACTCATAAATTTGACTACAAGCAAATTCAAGCAGAAAAAGATGTTTCTTATCGAGATGCATTCTATCTCAGCCGTATCTGAACTTGCTTTGTCATTGTCATGCTACTTCGGAAATGTATCTTAATAGAGAAAGGTATTTATGCAAAAATTTATTTTTTCGTATAAAGTTAAAATCTGAAGGATTCAAATCGTCCTTGTTCCATCAACATGATTTTTTACCACTTTTTGTAGAATTTAAGGTATGTTAGTGCATATCTGCAGATTTGGATGCTTGCTAGTGCATATTTGCTTGTTTGCATATTTTGATGTTTTCTAGTGCATATTTGCATTTTTGATGCTACCTGGTACATATTTGCATTATTTTGATGTTTTCGAATGCATATTTGCTTGTTTGCATATTTTGAACCTTGCTGGTGCATATTTCCATATTTTGAAAGCCATATCAAATAAATTCGTTATGATAGATTGATTGGTTAACTATAGATCTGCATAGTTCGATTTTTTTGCAAATATTGCACATTTCTGTCTTGATTTTAAAAAATCTCAGATTTTTAGGCACTTATCTTGTTTTGGAACTACAAAACTTTTCACACCTTGATATTAACTTGATATTTTTCGTTCTTACATCTTGACTAAAGGGCAACTTTTTCCAAATATAAATGTATTTTTGTTTAAAAAATTGTTTCTGTAGCATATTTGAATGTTAACGCCTTTAGTCTTTATTTATTTTAGTCCAAATTTTGAAATGTTTGCATTTCTAGTGAATATTATGACATTTTTGCATATTTTAATGCATATTCGGACTGTTTTTACATCATACAAGTCCTTTCCTTATCCCGTACCACCCTTGTGTTGATGCCTGGCCAAAAACTTGTAGTTACCCCGCTGAGAACCATGAAGAATATCAACCTAGTGGGATGGCTCAGGTCCATGTTAACCGAGAAACCATGGAGTCTTCTCTGATTTCCGATACATTTTTGTACACTTTATATATAAATAGAGAGAATGTGATTTATAGTACTCCTGGTCACATTATGTTCTCTTCCGTACATACGGCTTCTTATTCAAAATGTTCAACATTTTATGCCGCACATAAAGGGAAAGTCAGAACTGGCTTTCTCCATTTACCGGAGGGTGAAACCGTTGCAACTTGGAGCGGCTTCACTGAAGCTCTAAACCTAATAAAATTATCTCTGGGAAAAAAACACATTAACTGCTCTCTCTATGTATGTACATCCGAATCCTGTGGTTGGTTGAGGGGAAAAGGAAACAGGAAGCTGAAAAGAGATACTTCACCTTTAGACCACATCATTATTCCCAAATCGACCATGTCAAACTACAGAGAGCCTTCTTCTTCTCCAAACTCCTACTTCAACTTTTAACCAGAGGCAAAAACTTTCTTCTACTCGCTTTCACTCTCCCAGCTACATTCGTTTGGTTCTCCACATACACAAAATACATATAAGTTAGATAAGTAACAACAACATCAGAATCTTTTTCATCCTCCTGTTTACTCACACAAACATGGACAGATACAAAGGAGAAAAAAAAACCTTTGAACTTTTCTGTCAACCTCTCTGAGCTAAGGACAAGGCTCAAGGCTTCGTCAACTTCAACATACATTCCATGTTCATGTTCATACAATACAAAACGACTTTCCGGTCACAATATCGTCCGGTTGACAAGTCACATTACATCACACAGAAAAATTGCTATATCTCCAATTTCCACTTGAACATGGTGAATGAATAGCACATCAAGAAGCTTAGACTCTTCTTCAGGACTGTAATGTAAAAGGTCAGTCAACTTGAGTGTATCCAAGACCTACTTAATCTATGTATGTAAAATATCATGCCACTACTGCCGGAGGGCCTCAAACGTCATCTTGACCGAAATATCCACTTTTCTTTGCGTAAGTTCGTCTCTTGCCTCGTGGCCAAAGCAACTAAGTTTTATAAACTCGAGCACACAACAGGCAAAAGGAACTTTCTGGTTTTTCTTAAAAGATTTAACGTCATTTTTAGAATTTTTGAATAAATAAATTAAAATTAGCCTTACGTTGACATGGACGGGACCTAGCAACAGTGACCATTAGAGCAAACAATTTGAAGCTTCCAACGATGAGGCAATACTAACCATTTTTTTTCTAAATCATAGCTGTTGATTGGTATTACTCCCATGCCCATGTCGAAGAAATGTGAATCTTTTGCATGTTTTGTATATACAGATATATGCAGCGAATATTCGTCAGATAGTCGCCATTTCAAGGCCGAAGGCGAATATATTCTAATATTTGCCTGTGTATTTGTAACGTAGTCGAACGAAAAAATTCAACGATTTGGAGAATATCAGACGTATAATCGAAATTGGCGAATATTTGGCGAATATAGGCTCTTATGGCTAGTATTCGCCCACTGACGAAGGTTACAAGGGGGAACTGATATATTTTCCCAACCTAGTCGAGCGAATATATATACTGTATCGCGAATATTAGGCGAGTAGCAAAAAATCTCCAAATTGGCGAATATTTGGCCAATATTCGCCCGCTTGACAGAGGTTACAAGGGCGAATATTCGCTATTACGCGAATTGCCAATTGAATTTTACAAATTCCTTGGGCAAAGCTCTGTGGTGTGGTTTATATTTCGGGCAGTAGACAATTCCCGAGTCCACTCTCCATGCCTCTACCTAGCAGATCTGCATCTGAATGAAATAACTTAATAAAAGGAAGAAATTGATTGAACCGAACTGTCGTAGAACAGTGAGAATAGCCTTAGACTGGAGGGAGAAGGAAAAACTTGTACAAATCGAAGGAGAAAAGTTTTTATGAGAAGGGAAGAGGAGGAAGGCAAAAGTATCATCTCATCGAGAGTCATCAAAAGATATCAACTTGAATCATAAATTCCAAGAGTCCGGACTCCAGAGGACTTTGGGAGGAGAAAGGGCTGTTTCACCAAAAACCAAGGCTTAACTTTTAAACCCATGTTCCCCATATATCCCACATTCAGCCAAGTTCATGCTCTCTCTCCTCTCTACTTACTTTTGTACTTATAACTGGACTGGGAAAAGGATATCTCACTTAGTTTATGGTCACAAGTAAGTAAACTAAGAGAGAGAGAGAAAAAAAATAGGAAGTTCGGGTTAAGTTCCCTTTCCATTCCATTCCACCAAATGTCAATTTCTACAGAGCACAAAAAAAACTTCTACACATTCTGCACAACAGATCCTGACACTGCTGGACTACTGGGCGAAAGTAAAACTCTTAATACCTCGTCTCTAGGAACTAGTAAAAATTCTAACTATAAACTAATATGAAGCGTCTGAGAGGACTTGGGCTCTGCAGCAGTTCAATGAAAAGTTCAGTTGAAGAGGAAACACTTTCCACTCGTTTTATGAGCCAATTTTTCACCAGTCATTTCTCCTCCTGCTCCTTTTACAACAGCAGTCTACTGCCTCTTGGTTTCATGCCCCTTATAAATGACTCGCTCACACAGGAAATCATTCTTGGGAATACATTTTCAGACCAATTTTTCCACTTCTCAAGTCACTTTTATTTTATAACCTTAGTTTTTTTGCACAGGCTTTAAGTACGTTCCAAATGGCCTATCAGATCTTTCAATGACCCCAATGACGAGGAAATCGTTTTTCAATATTTATTTTAACAAAATCCTGGGATTTAGTGTCCCCGCTAATAAATACGAAGCTCATCGCAAAATTATTTTATTTGAACGCAGTTCAGGACAAAATTAAGTGAGTTGAATTGATCGCAGAATAGTTTAGTAGTTCACCGCAAAATATCGTGGATAACTGCAAACTTAGTTGACCAAAAATATTAACGTTCACCACAAAATTAACTGACTGTAGAATTAACGTTCACCGCAAAATTAACTTAGTTGAGTGCAGTTCTCCGCAAAATTAACCGCATTGGTCCTAAAATCTTTTATTGTATATAAAATAATTCACTTCTTTCACCATAGAACATAGAATTACTTCCCTATTTTACCGCGGAATAACTTATTTCACCTTAGAAAGGACTCCGTAAAATTAACTCAATTGACCGCAGAATTACTTTTTTGTATGTAAATGTCACTTACGTATTTCACCGCAAATCCTTGTTAAAGGAAAATTTAGCTTCGTTGGAATTACTTTTGTATGTAATGTAAAATGCACTAAGTTCATCTCAGAATTACTGATTTAACCGCAAATCTTCTCCGCATATTATGTAGGTTTTTGTACCCTAGGAGGCAAACACACAACTTACGTCCCTTCGCGAGTGTTTAACCTAACCTAACAATAGAAGTCATTCATTCTGCGGTGAAAGTAGGTTATGGTGAACTAAATTATTTTCGAGAATCGAAGTTAAAACCAATATTTAAGAGTTAACAAGAAAACTCAGAAATCCAGCCTACGCCTCGCGCATGCGAAGAAGAAGCGTGTCAATTAAGGAACGGTTTATTTTTGTGGACATTAAATTAGTTGGATACAAGGGAAAATCGACACCCTTCCGTCCATTTGGAACTTGGTTCCAAGATAGTAAGCCTGGATAATTTAAGGTGTTCTTTCCTTCCTCATCTAACACAACTTCCATGCTTTAAGTGCATATCGACCCGATTTTTATTGCACTTTTCCCATTAAGAGATTTTCTTGGACTTTTGGAGGAACCCTCTTCGTCTGGTACCATACGCCTTTCTCCAAAGACTTTCTCCTCATTAGATTTCCCTTCTTCCCATTTCTATTCAGGACAGACGGGCTACAAGACAAGCTCATCCAGACTCTACACACTTCCAAAAGCAACACTGAACAGGAGCAAAACACGAACAAGACAGGCCTTTCCCTTAATTCCAAATTATTCACGTGCATGGCTAGGCACTACGGTGGGTGGACTTTCTCCGCTGTAGAAAACCTTGCTATCTTTTCCTGTGACAGGGTCTGGCGTCGAGTTCAGTACTTAATTCCGCTTTTGGAACGTAGAGGGCTTTGGCAAACTTTAATTCCTTCTCAAATTTGCATTCATAATTTCATACCGGATGAAAACGAAGGGCTTACGTCACTCAGTCTATTCAACACCAACACTAATTACTGTCCACAAAATTCCTATGTTATGTTCTCCGGCAATACTCACAAAATTGCATTAAAATACTACCTAACTTTTCAACAAGTTTTGGAAGTACTGACATGGCAGTTCAGTTTCGGTCCAGTGATGACTGCTTCTTCGTTGCTTAGCAACGTATTACAATTTTTTCCACAATTTACCAAAGGGCCCAGCCATAATAAAACTCGCCTACTCATGTACCAGTAAAAAATGTAGCCTAGGATGACTAATGTGAGAAAGTACAGACGAAACTGACTTCTGACCCAGCACATTAAATTCCATTAACACTTTTCCAACACTAAGCTCCTTAACGACCTCTGACAGTATGACATCTCAACATTATCTCCATCTCCACATTTATTCTTCTTCCAGGGGTGAATTTATCAGTTATGTAAGTCATTCTGAATTCCGAAACAAAAAACTTTTTTTTCACTCCGTTCTCCAAAGTACTAAAGTAGGTTCAAATGCCATAAGTCACGACTGTCTCCATGCATCACAGATGCACAAATATCAAATATTTAAACTTGACTATCCCAAATTCACTTTCAATTCCCTCCATCATAAAACTGAATAAAAAATTGAAATTCAGAAGATAAAAAAAAATTGTGTGCATGCGAGTGGAGGGTGACTCAATAAGATGAACATAATAGAATATGGATGGAACTGAGACACGGAATTGGTAATACGCATATAGAAAGAAGAAAGAGAGCGAGAATAACTCCCAAGTGATCAAATGATCTTCAAGTGAAAACTCCCAAAGTCATTCCTGGTCTCTGGTAAAAAAAGAAGGGTGAGAAAATAGTTCTATTTCGTATTTCGTATAACAATTTGGGCAGAGACAGGAGAGTTGATGCGGGTGATATGTGATAGGATGTAAAGTGGGCGGCGGAACCCTAGAACAGAGACACTCCATTATGTATTCCAAAATAAGAGAAGAGCCCTTTCCTTCCGAAATACCTCATCGCATAGCTCGAATTCTCATTTTGATCCACATCACACCCGAATATCATCACACCTTCACATTCTCCCTCCAAAAAAAAAATACAGTGAAACTTTCAAGTTCTGATGGACTGAATCTAACAAAGTTCGGCATTCTCCTTCTGTTTCCCATATTGCATGATTCCATGAATTTCCCTTGGCCAATCCCAAAGTCAACTTATCAAATATTCATTCCAGCCTGAACAATCTTCTATTTATTATGCATCACTTTAACCTTTCCCTAATGATTTGGGTTTGGAGTTAATATACAGGGTGAATATGATAACACACTTGTTCCTCCTTTTGAAGAACTCTACACTTGGCACCGGAATCTCGAGAAACTTGGCAATATGCTCCATTGAAAATATATCAGCTCATAGAATAAGTTAGCATTAAGTACGTTGTGATTTGTGATGGCTATTAAAAAGTATTCCAAAAAATAATTCCGTTGAATTGGTGAATTTTTTAGAAAATGTTCCAAAATTTAACATTTTTGACATGGATGAACTTTTTTAAAAAAAATTCCGAAAATTAGCATACGTTGAAATAGAGAGACTTTTTTACAAAGGAAGAATTTTTCAAAAATAATCCAAAATGAGCATTTAGTTGAAATCATCGGTAGAAAATGTTCCAAAAACATTATTCGAAAAAGAGCATACGTTTATATGGAGAAACTATTTTTAAAATATTCCGTAAATTAGCATACGTTGACATGGAAGAGCTTTTTAAATAATCAAAACTAGCATTGGCAATTCTTTTATTTGTCTCAATACGTTAACATGGAGGAATATTTCAAAAAATGTTGCAAACTTAGCATTCTGTTGGCATGCAGGAATTCTTTAGAAAAGTTCCAAAAATATAGCATTAAAATTAACATGGATAACGTTTTTTTTTAGAAAATGTTCCGAAAAAACACTGGTATGAAGAAACTGTTCTAAAATATGCCGATAACTAGTTTACTTGGAAGAATTTTTCCAAAAAATATTTCAAAATTAACATTACGTTGACCTGCAGCTAGGCAACAGTTATAATTTACGAACAAATTAAAGCTTAAATATAGGAGACAGGAGACAGAGCAACATTAGCAGTTTTCGCAAATTATCGCTGTTGCTTTAACTATGTCAACGTCATATACTAACTTTTACAATTTATTTCCATAAAAAAATTTAATATTATTTTTATCAGTTTCCAACCTATGGAATATTTTCCAAACCCTTTTAATAGGATATATGTTCTTCAAGCTGTTCAGCTATCTATTTCAACCTGCAGAATTTTCCATATGGTTTGACCCACCCTGTACAATCACTGAACCAGCAAGAAGTCTCTAATTCCCATTTCCACCTCTGCCAAATCGATATTTCTCTCTAATAATTAAATATACATGAATTAATTTTCACTATATATGCCACGTTCCCAGTTATTAGTAAGCCTCAGCACTCCATCCATACCAAAAACTCACCAAACCCTAACTTTCTCTTCCGGAACAGAAATCCGACAAGGGAAATGAATGCTAATGTAATTCTTCCCTAATAGACCTAACCCACGTCTTCCGAATTCCAAGCCCAACAACCATGTCTCCTTTTGATGAGATGACAACACATGTCACCCAAAAGAATGTAAATTTCCACTGAGACCGACGAAGCGGACTTTGGCGTATGCCACTCTCATCCCCCAAAAACTCATTCCCGTCATGAATGCATGCATTAGTTAAGGCGCCACCACCCGCCTCTTCCCATCTCCAACTCACTACGCACAAGTCACAACTTGAGATCATCTATGGAATATCAATGAATTTTTTGAATTGACTTCAAAAAAAAAATCGAGAGAGAGAGAAAGAAAGTGACAAAGATGCTCAAAGTAAATCTTTCACGGGCTGGATAACAAGAAAAAAGAAAATCATATGCACTCACTATACATAGAAACAGTTCTCAGATTCAACAGAGACGGAAGATCGAAGGAAAAAAAAAGGGAAACTAAATCCCACCAGAGGATTGGATCACATCACACCCCTTCTCATCTCATCCCATCTCCGGCACGTGATCCCGATTTTATTAAACCTAAGCCACTATCACCCGAAAATTCCATGAAAATCGACATTGCAACTAAATTGACAAATTACATTTTTGCCAAAAGATATGAATCAAGTCACACAAGAATGTGCTGTACAATGAAAGTCGCTTTCATCATGCCGACGCATCAGTATTTTGCAAACTATTAAATTTAACTGTTCAAGCGAGCTTATTTCGCATTTTTGAAAATAAATTTGGCCATGCAAACTTGTCAAACCCATATTTCCGCCAGGCGTCATTCAGCCGAGTAGTTTTTCTCAAAATCTGTCTATTTTTCATTTTCCTTCCATTGCCATGTCTGAATTGAATTTACCCATCATTTTAGACAGTACGCAGGGAACTCTAGACTCAGGACATCCGAGCCGGGACAAGAAGCTAGACGAAGACGACTGTTGAAAGTCGCACGGGCTTCTCAGAGACTCAAAGAATCTCTCCCGCTCACTTGATGACTTTGTAATAAATCAACCTTTCAGAAAGTAAGGGAAGATATAACAAGGCTCCAGATCTATCATATTCCTTTTCATCCTTCCTTCCTCCCTTGTCGTCTCCTCTCGTCCCACCTTCAATCACTGACACCCCAGTTCCTTTGCCAAAAAATTCACTTCCTTCAAAGCACGAACAGAGACGCAAGTTGTAACTTCTAACTTATAACCAAAACCACAAGTTACTACTTCCAAGCTCATCATAAACATAATCAACGAAAAGATTATTTAAGTAAAACGAGCTCACATTTTTTTATAGATATTTACCTACCAGCTACACACATTTTTTAGACTCGAGATCCAGGAGTTGGAGCTATGATAAGCAGACAGTCTTAAATTAAATTTCCCTATTACCAGTTGAGAGGTAGCCAAAATAAGTCGGGAAAGTAGGTTTCTCCAATTCATCATTCTCAACATTCCATATGCACCCGAACATGATTAGAGTACAGCATGTTCCGCATACCTGTATGTACTATGAACAAGGTTAGACATTTAGGTTCTAACAAAACGATATTTCTCGTACTGAGAAAAACGATATGTAAACAACAAACTTAACTGCAAAATTAGGAAAGGGCGTTCGTAAATCATAATTGGTACGAGCTTTTATATTTTCTGAACATCCGAACTTACAAAATACGGAATTGTGCCACAACATTAACAACAGTTAAAGACGTTCTAAATCTTTGCTCCAAAAAATAGGATTAACATTAAACGAGGTTGTATTAATGTACTATTATGTAATCCTATTATATAAAATCGAGAAGCTGCGTGTATTCTACATATATACTGTCACACAACAACTTTCGTCAATACGATTGACAGTGATCAATGCCCTGGTAACGTAATCCTACACAATTCAATTTATCCTAATTCTGGATTCCGAAGATTTAAAATGTTGATGACGTTCTTCTCCTTTAGTGACTCGACTGTCATGGCAACGTATGCAATGCTAAATGCGCCATTGAAATTATTATTTTCAAATTGGTATTATAACGGGCCTCAAGATAAAGACAGTGATGATGAGGTGTAGAAGAGATGACTAAAGCTGCACAACATTACCGATTAATTACGCGTTAAAATTAAGCAAATTTAAAACATGGATACGAGATTAGTGATTAGTGATACTATCACTGATCAAAGGGTCAGCTCGTACAAGGATACTGATACACAAGATTCCTATGACATCAACGGATGAAACCGGAAGTGACATGGGCTACATTACATTCCCACTCCCACCAAACCAGTGCAACAAAAGAAACCATTTAAACCCGAAAAGCCTAACCCCGCTACATAAGTCTGGAATGTAAATGTCAGAATCTATTTGAAAACCCTCGCACTTATCCCACTAATCACTAAAGTGAGAAAGACTGTTGTAAATGCCCTAGTAATCAACACCAGTCTCCTCAAACCCCTTTATGGCAATTAAACGTGTGTGAACTCTCTCTTTCCCTTTGATCTCTCTTCTGTCTCGCCCGAAGAGGATGGGACATGAATGGATATTCCTAATGGTCCAGTTGAGCCCGAGTTAGAGAACACTAAAACACGTCCTGGCAGGTAAGATCTCATGGACTCATAAAAACTCTTTGAACCGAGAAGAAGCATTTTTGATACTTTGCCATTTTTGAGTTGAGAAGAGAGAAAGGAGGACAAGAAGATGACAACTCTCCTGTGTCTACAAAAGAACTACCAGTTCACACACAACACACACACAGAGACCAGAAAAACTTTTACGACCAGTTCCAAAAACCATCAGACGAGTCAAAGTTCATGCAACAACATCTCTTCTCTGGGTGTGGAGAAAAGTACCAAGAATTCCATTTCAAAAAGTATAAAATAAACACCCGGGAGATAAAAGCCGAGTCCTCAAAGGAAAATACACTTTTTACTTCTCATAAATAATATGTAGGCTGTAAACCAATACTCACGGTCGGTCTACAACTACAAATGGGAATTGCACTACTTCTACTCCTGCCACATTAATGTGAGCTCAACCGGAACACTCAACAATTAGTACCATCTTTATGTAAATACAAGCACATGCTCTGATCCGGCTTATACAGGTCCGATTTAAATTCCTTTGCGAAAAAAGCGTATTCAATATTTAATTTTAATGTTTAAGGGTCTTATCCACCTTTTGGGCGTAGCCAGTCGGCTATAGCATACGGAATGTGCCGAATTTTTTATCAAGGTTTTAGACAAAACCAACTACGGGGAGCACGTGCAAAATAGTAATAAAAATGCTGGGTCACTTCTTGACCTCTAAGTTGACCTCCGAA
>JAQFYU010000265.1:0-26085 GCA_034694905.1 Ceratophysella granulata | reverse complement strand
GGTCAAGGGGTCATCAGATCGGGGTCACCAATACTTCATTAGTTTACCTGAACTCAGGCGAACATTTTAAGCTATCATGCTTATTTGTAACCCTTCCCAGTGTCGAGATAATCGCGAACACACGGACAGACGGACGGACGGACAGACGGACAGACGGACAGACGGAAACTCCAAAATATAGAGTAGATGTTTTCAATAACTTGTCTCGTCGGTGCTCATACCGCTTTCGCTCGTGTCACCGCAATTTAGACTTTTGTATTTTTTTGCGAAAATTCTGAAAGTCCTACTAAATCAGCTAAAATAGTATTTTCGATTTTAAATAAATTTAACAGGACATATATTTTTTTAACTTGCGTTTTACTTTGAATTTTTTGTGAATGTCAGTCTGATATAATTTTTCTCTTAAAAAGTTTCAATTTTCAATTTCTGAAGTATATCTACAAAAATTACTGCAGAAACTTCGGTGAGAATGTTTTAATTAAAATGTAATACGGTATACGTGCTAAATGCCAAACGGAACTTCCAACTTAGGCAAATATAAATACAGCCCATTTATTTGAATTGAAATGGCCCGGAACACCCAGAAAGGCATACTATCCCAATATTTCAAATTAAGAGCATAATGTGACACAGTACACAGTAATGATGAAGAGGAACCTCAGGACAGGAGACTAGTTCATCGAAAATTAGCATGAAGGAGTCAGAGAGGAACAGATCTTGAAACTATAGCATCTTTCCCTGTAAAATATTCAGAAAGCTGTATTGAGAAGAACAATGGGACGAGCCGTCAGTCAATTGTGTTCCTTAATAACAGAATAATTGAAGCTTATTAATAAGAATCATAGCTTGAGCTGAGCAGACAGACACCCCTCAGTTAGGAAACATCCTTTTGTGACCATGCATGCATCCATAAATCACTATTTGTTCTTCTTCGTTTTTTAAATAGTATGTCAAACGCATAAATCAAAAAAATATGAAAATGCATGCAACACATACACAATGGTGAATGCAAGCCATTCTGCATTTTCATATGTGAACACAAGATGCAAAGATCAACCCATGCAATAAATCAATGCTTCCTCCTCGAGTGTTATTCATAAAACACATCTGCGAATTGAACACCGTAATTACTCGGAGCAGGAGTTACTATTAACATATATTAAAAGTCACAATTTCGGAGAATTTTGGAGAAAAGATGTGGCGTTAATTAAGCTAATTACACTTTTTTCGCAGTGAAAATTGCTCTGATTCATTTCGCTTTTTCGTAGTCAAGTTTCACTTGAGTTCCGAGTATGAAGCAACAATAGGAAGTAAAAATTAATGTACGCATTGGACTCAGACACGATGGCTTGCCAGTGTGGCTTAGCTTGAAATCATTAAAGGTGCCAAGACGCTCCTGTCAACCCCAATTCCTTTGAGTGTTTGAGCATTATCCTAATTGTGTGAATGACTTCAAATTGCAACTGCATCCCAATTTCTTGGCAGTGGTTCCAAAATGGGAGTCAGCTATTCGGTATGCATTATTACAACTCATTAAGGAGTTATGCAGGAAAGAGATTAGGGGAGAAGATAATCAGATGGATATTTATAAGAGCTTCTGAAAGGACTACTCGCACCTTAACGCCTTCTTCTATCTAATGCATATACCTCGTATGTTCCTACTGGAATTAGGCAAAGACGTGATTGTCAGATAGGAAACTCCAACTCAGCCTGAAAGTGAAATCTGTAGACGGATTATTAGCAGTCCCTATTATTATTAACACTAAAGCTCAGACAAGGCGCGCACACAAGTTCGGAATCATCACATCTACCTTTTCTCCTTTGCAATTTGCAATTTTTAAACTGAATAACGCATTCAGTCGTAGAACTCATCCGTGCACTATGGACGAATTGATCCTATATACATACTGTACCTCATCAACTTCTTTCCCATCAATGTTCTAAGCTAAGCCACGTTCTCACGAAATTCACAAATTTTGAAGTCACGAACAGAATGAAGGAAATAAATGAAGCGTCTTTGTGTACCATATTCATGTCACAGTTTCTATGACACGAGAACAGACGCAAAAAACAGAGCAGTAATGTTTTCTTTTAAGGATTCTCAAACTCAAATTTGTTCTGCAGAATCCGAAATCCGAGTAATCAAACTTAATCTCTAACCCTACAGTAATTATTTGGGATTTTCAAAATTAAAACTGTTTTTCGTAAAATACATAATATGTTCATGCAAAACACACAAGGAATCAGTAGAACGAATTATAAATTGATACTAACATTTACCTGTAACATGTTAACATTTTTTGTCAAAATAAATTTGATACAATAAAAGTGCCTTTAGAAGGGTCCAAAAGTCCAAATGTGCAGTGAAAGTGCAAAATATGTTCGAAAACTGGTAAATATGCACCAAAATTATAGCAAGATATAAACATGTGAAAATATGTAATACTTAAAACCTTAAAATACGCATAAAATTGACCAGGGTATTTCATCTTGTATTATATTCTATTTTTGCAACTAGACAGTTTTTCATCGTTATTAAAATTACAATAATTTCAGTTAAAAAATGTTTCTGTACATAATAAACCTTTACTGTACATTGTGTGGTCCTGCCTAACTCTAGCCCGATCCACATAATTATAATGACGCAATGAAGATGATTCAATTCCATAAACCGAGGGTATTTAAAACGTTTTTAATCAGTGTAGTCACCCGGTTGCTCAATTCAGCTCCGCACTTCATGAAATCCTTAATCAAAGCGCGTCTGACCTGTCAATTAAATTATCATATGAACAAAGTTACTCAGAATCTGTAAAGAAAGCGCCATAAAATTCTGATTTCCAATAAACGTTTACTTTTGCAAAAAGCACGCTCGGACCACAAAATTGGAAATTAATAATTTCAATTTAATTTCCAATCATAATGTAGTAAACGTAATCCATTTCCTGATGAGCATAAAAAGCACAATGTTCAATTTGTATTGAAGTATAATTTGTTCAGAGGCCTTAATCTTTTAGTAATAACATTTTTTTTCATGCAATGCTCGTCCGTCTGCGCAGCGTAGCGTATGCTCCGTGCTACGAATCCATTTATATTTATTAGCTATTCTGATGATGATACTCATCATTATTTCACCTTACGAGGTGAGAAAATTCGTGTGTTGATTTGATTTGATGATTTCTTCTATTCCTGAGCCTCGAATCGTTGGAACAATAATGGTGCGAACATTCTTTGCTTTATGCATTGTTCCTCTGCATTGTACTATTTTTTAGTATCAGCGTGTTCCGTGCTCACGTCCACGTCCTCACCTCACGTCAAATAGATTACCTTCAAAGTGGAAAGTAATTGCGGCTCTCCTCGATTTTTACAGGATTGGCGAATCGGGTTTGATGCTTGCCCTAAGCCCTCGAATCGAATTACAATTAGCTTTACGTACATAGATTCAATTTATCACCGGGAGTAACAAATGGATTAAGATTTAATTGAGGACTGTCAGCAAGCTTTGTGTGCCTACATTGATCTACCTCTGATATCTCTGTTAATAATTGTGTGACTGACTCAATTCAATCCTTCCATAAACACAGGTACTTATAGATCAGTGATTCTATCACTGAATGGGTCCAGCTAGTAATGAATAACGACGGAGGTAAACTTGGATTATAAATTGGACGAGTTTTACGCTTAAGCCATTTACATCCGCGTCTTAGACGCCAGAGGGTATGTGGAGTAAACAATTTGATGAAATTTTAGCGTAAAATGTGCGAAATATGCATAAAAAGCGGTTTCTGTGGACAAAACGGGCATTTAGATTTCAAAAGAATCCCAGGTTTAAAAAACTAGTCGGCGGAGTTGTCGACAGGCAATAACTGTTAAACATCATGAAATTAAAGTCATATCGCTACATTTTTTTTTAATTCCAAAACAAAGTATTGCCCAAAACTAAAAACCTTCGATCCTTTTTGAATAGAAAACTAAAAGAATTGATAATTATATCCGCAAAAAGTGTTAAAAATATGTTAAAAGCTTCAAGATATGCACCAACATTAAAAACCTGCCAAAATATGCAAATGTACTGTACAAATTCATATATAATTTATCTATTTTAGGGACCGGGTTGCTGCTGGTGAGAACCGTTAAGAGGTTTAAGTTAAGCAGTCTTTAGTGAGTTGCGAAAAAACATGTCTTTAGGTTTATATATAAGAATGCGTTCCTACAGATTAGAAAAAGGCCCCTCTTTGTTTTAATTTATCATCATTGCTAAAAAAAATACTCAAACAAAAATTAACATTACGCTGTTCCGGACCGTTAAAATCGGAATTTGAAGGATGTTATGCTGTTTGAATACAAGAGACGCCAATAATCTAGCAACTTTTCACCATCTACAGTAACCATCTACATTGATACTCTGTATTCCGTTCTGTAAACAATCTTGTATTGTTGTTGTTTGGTTTGTGGTGCTCTACGCTACAACTACTGGTTGTTGTTTGAGTGGTGTCGGTGTCGGTGGCAGGTTGATAATTTCACCACTCAGTTCACATTGACTCCCTTATGAAGGCAAAGAATATTGCATGATGATGCTGCATGCTGATTGCTAAAAATAGTAAATTAAGAATTGAAATGTCTTCTTTTGGGATAATAATGCAGTCATCCTGTGAATGATCTCCACAATGCTGAGCTGGTACATAGTAGCCAAGCCAATGAACAGGTAAACACAAAGAGATGTGGGAAATGGAGTCCCCCGGAGCAAATTGATTGCACATTATTATTGCAACCACTCACAAAAGTCAGCCAGTAGAAGCCCAGACTATAAACAGATCTTTCGTACAC
The DNA here is from genome assembly GCA_034694905.1 of Ceratophysella granulata. Taxonomy (NCBI): domain Eukaryota; kingdom Metazoa; phylum Arthropoda; class Collembola; order Poduromorpha; family Hypogastruridae; genus Ceratophysella; species Ceratophysella granulata. Next base: position 21,261 of record JAQFYU010000265.1, on the reverse strand, counting down.
TAACGGTACGGTGAATGAATAAAATAATATTTTAATAATACCCAATGCATCTGAACAATACCTTAAAAATACATTGAAGTTCTGCCATTATGCTGTAGAGCCTCTTTCAATTTCAGCCGTTACGAGTTACGATACGAATTGTCTTGCAAGGAAAGTAAAACTGAAAAATCCTTATGTCGCCGTTGCATATATTCAAGCAGTCAATGCTAAAGCTCCTCTCAAAGCACCCTGGGGAGATTGGGCTTAATATAGTGGAATGACGAAGCTATTTCGACTATTATGGAATACAGCATTTAGCATCCTTATTATGCCTTGGTTAAAAAGTCACGACCTGACCTAGTCACACTTGACGGATCGAAAAAAATGAGAATGATTGATTCATTTATATTCCCATTTTCGTCTCTCAAATTATACAGATGCTCGCCTCTTTAGAATTGAAATTGAAACCTCTCATTTTAATTTTGTTCACCAATTTTCTTGGAGTAATCGACCGGCATGAATTACGCTTTTTGAGTCATATTTCGAAAGTGAATTCCTGAATGCTTTAATTAAAAATATCTGGATTTGCAGAGGCTATTGTTGAATTTGAATAGGAAACAATAGAAATGAAGATGAGTATATAAAATATTTGAGAGTAAGGTCATAGAAGAAGAAAGTTGGGAAGAATCTTAATTAAAGATCGCCAAGGTCGTTCTATCCTCATCAAGGCAAATGACAATAGTTTAGCTCATTAATTTTGTAGTTTATGAGCATGTATGACCGGTACAACACCGGAAGGGATTGTCCATCTCCACGGAAGGCAATCGTCGTAACCCGAAATTAAGGCTACAATCAAGTTTTCAATGAAAAAACTTGTAACACTTAGAGATGTAGGTAGCAATTTTATGTTTTGATCAAAAATGGCGTTAAAATGTAATAAAAATCGTAAACTCATAAACCACATACATATACCAGCGCAGCGCAGTGAAGAAACTTTGCGTTTACTGATGCGGCGTGTGCTGGGCTGAATAATTGATCTCTGTAAACCATTTGCAATTATTTCAACAGTGTTTCGGATTCATTTAAGTATCCATTTACTGCATGTTCAACGATTTACGAGGGTGAACTCGTATGTGCTAACAGCCAACACGGATCCAAAGTGACTAATTATACATCTATGTACTACCGGTTTCTAGGGAAGGGAGAGCCTGCTCAAATAAATAGTACTTTGCATTTTTACATCATCTTATCGTCATTTTAATCTGAGATGTGGAAATTATGATTAAAATTAAAGAGGTGCGCATCTTCTTCACCTTTTGTTTGTATTTCTCAAAGGGGAAGATGAAAGGAATCGAAAGTTTGTACATACACATTTTAAAAGCATGAATCATTCATTGAAAGGTTCGCAAAAACAGAGACAATTGAATAGGTGCCTGTGTAGAGCCGACTAGTCTCATCGTTCCTTGACTAACAAGATTCCGCATATTTTATGACTATTATTACAACATAAGTCAAGTTTTCCCTTTCTCAATAACCCAAAAATCATGAAGTGTAACCTCTCTTCCCAACCCCTTTTCCACATAAAGTCCAATCCAACTCACTTTTTATGTAATTTGTGAGGAAAATAGCAAAAGTGTCATTTGGAGAACAATATGCGTGGAAAGAAGGTAGACAAGTTCAGAATAAATTATGGGCTCTCTTCACCTTGTATGGGAAATCTCAGGTGGAACTGAAGAAAAGATGAATTTCATCGCTTATCTACATATGGCTTCTTCATCTTCAAAGATGCGACATTCCAAGAAGATGGGCTACCCAAACAATCTTCATTTCCTACCCTTTCTATGTAAAATCCAACGACACTTTTTAGTTTCTTCGTCTAATCTTATTTGAGATTTTATCTTAAGCCTGAAAAGATGATCTTGATTTATGCTTGAACGTGAATAAGAAAGTTTGTTTTCAGATTCAGAAGTACATACATCTTCACACTTATTTTCGGTCTTGTCATTTCATGTCAAGTCACACCATTTATGTGAGCCTGTAGCACAGAAGTCAAGTAATTCCGTTGATTAATGTGTTTGATGATTTGGTTTGCAGGTCTGACACCAGTCCTGAGGATTCTTGACTGCTGCCTTTCAGCCCGGATATGAATTCTGCGCGAAGAGCCGGAAGGCGACATAGTTGGACGGCCATCTTCTTCGTTCTCGTCGGCCTCTCTTCTGTCAATGCTCAATTTGGGGAGAATCCTCCCCTCTACAATTATGATACGCTACCGGAAACAAGGTTCACGTGTGAAGGAAGACTTACTGGTGGATACTACGCAGACCCTGAAACGGATTGTCAGCTTTTTCACGTTTGTGCAAAAATGAGTCGACGAGAAGTGACGGATTTCAAATTCCTCTGTCCCAATGGAACTGTTTTCGATCAGGTATCGTTTTTCGGTTTTTCGTTGACGAGCTTCCGACTTCTGACATTCTGACAATATTGAATGGGAGTGGCGTAAGCTTAGCATTTTATGCTCTAAAATCGAGCAGCATCCGTGATGGGCAAAATGGCGATTTGATGATTTTCAAAATCATTAACCAAAATGAGCTTGATTATTTACAAATTCAATATCAAAGCAACATTTTTACAAGACCATAATTATGAATTTAAAATCAATGAAATATGTGCTTTTAAATCACGATTATGATTTTTTATAACCAATTTATATGAACATCTCGATTTTGAAAAATTCGAAATAATGTATTTTCGGTCAAAATCAAGAGAAAAAATCCAACAAATTTATGGAAACTAGAATTTAAATAATCACTCGTTTAGCCTATCTTTGACCAGCATCCACAGTGTCGCCTGAAACACCGAAACGTGGCTTCCATCCCTGGAAAATTAGTCAACAGTTTTAAAGTACTGTTTGAAATTTTGACTAATTTCGTTCACGCGAAATTGTTAACTTTTCGTTAATACGAATAAATGAATAAATGATGTGAAAACGCATGCATATTCAACCAGTTTATTCCAAACTCTAATGTTACAAAACATTTTTGAACTAGGAACATCAAGTATGTGCTGACTACTACCAAGTCGTCTGTCATTCCAACGTTGGAACCAACCCCCTGGGACAAAACTTTGAAATTTTCAAACTCACTTCCAAAGAGAGTACGAATCAACGAGAATTTGGAAACGTCCCAGTAAGAGATCCTGACTATTTGGGTCAAAACAGCCTAGGAACTGGCGAGGACTTTCAAGCCGCAGAAAACAACAACAATGGTCTTGCTTCATCCCGTAACGCCATTCAGTATCAAGCTGCCAAGTCACAGAGTAGAAAAGAAAGCATCTTCTACCAACCCACTACAACACGACGGACAACCACTCCACCTCCCACCACAACCCAACGAGTTACCCGACCTCAACCACCAACTACAACCGCCACAATCACCACAACACAGCGCACAACCTTCACAACCTCAACTCCAAATTATGAAACCCGACCAGCTTCCCGTCAAAACTTTCAAACAGTTGTCCCATCTGCGCCCGCTTTCGAAACGAGGCCACCACCTCCACCACCAAGACCAACCACAACCCAGGCGCCACCCGTCGTCTTCAGGAAACCGGTTCCAACTGAGCAAGCCAAGAAGAAACCATACAACCCGTTTGGAGGCGAAGGCGCCATCACAGATTTTGCATCGCTCCTCAAATTTCAAAGTCGGCTCCATGGAGAAGTGACCCATCCTCCTCGTACGTCTACAACTCCAACCACGACAGTTGGCTACACATCCACAACATACGCACCATATACTGAGTACACTAACTACCCGGATGCATTCCAGACCACAACCACACGAAGACCTTCCGCAGCTCCATTGGCAACTTCAAATCCCTTTTCCAACTTTGCTTCACTTTCTAAGTTCCAGGCTGAATTTCATAAGTCCTTTGCAGGATCCACACCAAGACCCACGACACGAGCTAATCCAGGTTCAACTCCGTCCGTTGACTTCAATACTCGACCCAGATCAGAAACCCAAGCTCCATCCTTTCCAACAACCAAACGACCAAGTGTATATCAAAGTACGTTCAGAACGACTTTCGCAGATATTACAACGCTTCGTCCAACCTTCCAGCAACAACCCACACGATTCAATGAAGATTTCTTTAAGAAAGTTGAATCTCAGAATCAGTTCTTGAAAACTAATGATGAAGATGACTACGAGAAACCTCGAAAGCCACAAGGATTCAATGATGCGACACGGGCGTCCTACGAAAGCACCGAATATCAAAACTCGGATTCCTCAGAACCTAGTTCTGACTTTGCAACGCAATCCAGTTCATCAAGACCAGTCAATCGTGGTGGAAGAAGGAGAGTAGTCACCAGCAGACAGCGAAGTCGTGATTTTGACCCAGAACATAAATTTTCACGTCGTGTACAGAGTGCTAGATTTGAAGACAGGGAAACGTATTCAGTGAGGGACAGGACTCGTAGTAACAATGAAGAGATCTTTGATGCTGAAGCTTCGGTGTTTCGCGGACCTGCTGATATTAATAACTTCTATGAGGTAAGCGTTTTCTAGCGTATTTTCGGAAATATTGAAAACTTCTTGCTTCCGATTTTAATTCCAATTAATTATTGTGACACATTTATTTATGGCATTTCGTACGGAGCTTGATCCATCAACTTGTATGAAAATAAACGAGAATGCATATTTTATTAACTCACTTCATTCCTATTTCTCTGTACCTAAAGCTTTTGACTAAATAGTTAATATATGTAGTAGTTGAATACTGTAGATGAAAACATAGAAAAATTTCCTATTCAATTCAATTTTAAAGTGAAAAATTCTCCATCGAATGTTCAATCAAAAAGGGTCCCTTTAACGAATTTGCACCTACTCTCATGAAATTGTGTAAATTATTGCTCAAATAAGTAGTGGTTTAACCTCAATTTCGAAACTCCTTTTATTAACTTTAAAATATTTCCAAAAGCCAAAATAGTAACTACTTGTCCTCAATTTGGTTGGATAAAGTTTTGGGCTTCTTCACTACAAGGTGAATATATGAATATAGAAAACAAAAACTAATACATTAATTTGCTAATTTCCAAGGGGAGGGGAAATCTGCCCAGTATTGACCAAACTCCATCCGCAGAGCCCAAGCCTCAGCCGGTCACCGGAGAAGCTTATGGAAGGCGTATTCGACCTTCGAGAAAAGAACGAGTTCGGAAGCCACAAGGTATCGAAGAAGCCGATTAGCATCGATCCTAGCATGAATGGACGATCAACTGCCAAGGCTTAAATCGAGTATTTTTGTACATAAAAAATAAAATACCTACAATATGTAAATACAAATATTCTAACAATTCTACAGTTCATGACATGATGGCAAGGGCGAGCCTGATTTACCTTTTAACTGACAGCTTTAGCACAACGGAAACTGACAATACAAATCTGATTTCATATTTTCACGATACAATCTTAATTTCGTATAATAACTCAGATTAAAAGTGTGATTGTTGATTGAATGGATAATATCTTTGGAAAATTAGTTTAGTATAAGATAATCCATTTTATATTTGGATCCAGATTCTGACGAAAAGCGACAAGGTCTTGAAGACTCAAAGCCTGTGAAACGATTAAGACAAAGACCTTCAACCACCACAACTACAACTTATACCTCCACGACTCTTGCAGCTAAACCCGACTATGTATCCGCAACTACGTATCGGCCGTCTAATCAGTTCCATCAAGTACAAGCTACGGTAAGCTCCACTACAAAAGCTGAGCAACACAAAACCACACCGAAATTCGTGGCGACAACAACCCCTGAGCCTGAACTCGTGACAGCCTCGGATGAAGAACGTGAGAATATCAGAATCTACAATGAAAACTTACGAAAGGCAAAAACAACATTGGCAACCGCTAAATCGACAACCTATAAACCAACACTGCTCTCGCTCAAAGTGACTTCAAAGACATCTTTCTCTTCCGTTCCAGCAGCCCCAGTGAAGAAGATTGAAAAGCCCGTGAAGAAGGAATCTGCTGAGGTCACGGACTCAAACCCGACCAAGAACCCGGATTACGACTACACGTACTACGACACTGACCAGGATGCTGACTACGCCGACTTTGTAGTCAACAAACCAGATAAGTATGGAAAGAAGTCAAATAAAGTAATAATCGCTAAGAGCTAATTAAGTTTTTAGGAATAGTGAATTTGTACTGTCAACCTTCTTGCTTTGTACTTTTATATTAACTATTTTTAAGCCGCCTCCATTGTTGTAATTGGCAAATCTTGCTATACTTAAGTACCTAAATTGTCTATTTTCTATCAATTTGAGCAATATATTTAATATCATCTCCTTCTTCTATGCCTATACTTTACGAGTATTATCAGCCCAATATAATATGTTATTCGAATTAAATCAGAGCATAGTTCTACGAAAAAAGCAAAGCAATTCTATGAATAACGGACGAGCAGATGAATTTAGCTCCCAGGAAATACTGACTACATAGTTGTGGATTTGATGTGCCAATAAAAATATAAACGACAATGTCAGCCAATATGAATTTATTGTGTTTTGTGAACTTACTCAGAATGATCTAACACAGGGATTATTAGAGCACAGCTCCCCGCCACCGGATTCATCAAAAATTTGGAAGACTGGTTTGATTTCATAAGCCACTTACGTTAGTTCGACTCAACAGACACGAATAAATTATTGTTTGAATTGTAATAATTACTTCCAATTCAGCAGGGCATTTTGTCCTTGTTTGACTTGAGTATACGCCGTGCGCAATGAAGTGGTGCTTATCACTACATAGTTCTTGCATAGGAACCGAAGAACAGAAGTGTCTACTATTGTAAAGCTTTTTTGCTTCTAAAGAACTGCAAATTCTGGCTTTCCTCATATTCTATATGCCTGATCCTTTCTCAGTTACTTGTATGGGATCGTTTGACTATAAGCAGAAATGCAACATTCACTTTCACTCCATTACAAGGTACAGCGAACACACGAGTCAGGCAAAGTCAAAATGCCCGGAAAAGATTGGACGCGCACTAAAGAGTCAATAATCAAAATGGAATTTAACATTCAGAGTTTTATATTTCAAAACATATACCTTAGTAACTTCTTCCAAATAACGTGTAGAACTGAGGTTTGGCTGTGCAATTTGGGTAGATGCACTTCGTAGTTCCCTGGAGTTCCTTGGGTTGTTTGAATGGAATACAAAGACTCTTGGCTCCCATGGCAGGTGCACCAGAATCACTGGGTTCGTCCTTGGAACTGTCCTTCTTGATATGTTCCTCGCATTCAATAACTCCACAGAATGGAGCCATGATAATGTGCTTCTTGTCCAAGTCTCCGCAGAACGTCTTCCAGTCCTCAGTTACAGTGATGTGGCTGTCCAGTTCAGCTTTGGCCCTGAAGGAAATATAACAAAATTGTTGGTAATTAGTAGAAAGAAATGAAAAATAGTTATTCATTTATGAAAAGCTACGCATAGTGAAGGTCACATACTTGGCGAACATGGAATCATGGACATCCACCAAAAGCCTGGCAGTATCAGCAGCAAATGATGCGAGACTGAGTGAGCTTTTGGCACCGTTGTGACGGGTCACTACAACGTATGTCCCTTCCTTCAAGTCTCTTGGCCCAAGTTCTACACGAATCGGAACACCCTGAACAGATCAAGAAATTATCATTTATCACATTACAATAAAATCAGAAATGTGCCACATATAAGATAATCCATTGCACCGGATCTTACTTTCAATTCCCAATGATTAAACTTCCATCCTGGAGTGTAGTTGTCCCTGAAGTCGGCTTTAGCTCGAATGCCAGCATCCAAGAGTCCTTTTTCTAATTCTTTGCACTTGTCGAGCAGTTGACTTCTTTCTGCATCTGTTGTGTTAACCGTCAGGCCACACGGAATAATGATAACCTGGTAACGTGCAACTCTAGGTGGAAGTACTAGACCATTGTCATCAGAGTGAATCATAACCATTGCACCTGGAAGTTAGAATAAAGCCTTGAAGGATTTAGGTACATTGGCTATCAAGAAATAGTGCTTAGTAGACCCTTCCATACCAATGGTTCGCGTTGAAAGTCCCCATGAGTTTTGGTAGGCAAATTGCTTTTGTTTTGTTTCCGGATCTTCAAAGATAATCTCAAACATTTTTGAAAAGTTTTGTCCCAAATGGTGAGATGTTGCGCCCTATTGCACATAAGTAATTAGAAGTGAATAACTTAGGACGAGTTCTGAACCCCATAACGTTGCGAATATTACAAATTGGTTTACCTGCAATCCACGACCTGAGGCTGACACAAAAGCTTCTACTGTTGTAGTATAATCACCTCCTGGAAACTTTTCCTTCTCAGTTTTCCTTCCTGGGATGACTGGGATTGCAAGTAGATCAGTGTAGATCCGTTCATACAAACCTAAATTCATCAATTATTAATACAGCACAACAGAAATTGAAAGTAACGTGGGGTGTTCAGCGTTAATTCTTACCAAGTATTTGCATAACTTCCTCTTTGGCCTCATCAAAGGTGGCAAATGCCGTATGACCTTCTTGCCACAAGAACTCCCTCGTTCGAAGAAACGGTTGCGGGTTTCTAAATTCCCATCTCTGAAAAATATGCGTGAATTTAAATACAACCAAGGCACAACAAAACATAGCATGACCGCACTAATATATTCGTAATATGAACTGACCACAACATTATTCCATTGATTGAGTTTGATGGGCAAATCTCGATAGGATTGAACCCATTTAGCGTAGGATGGGTACATGACGGTTTCAGAGGTTGGACGAATAGCCACTGGTTCTGCCAAATCAGTGTCACCACTCTTCGTCACCCAAGCGACTTCAGGAGCAAAGTCCGCAATGTGATTCTTTTCCTTCTCAAGAGCTGCATGACTCACAAACATTGGAAAGTAGGCATTTTCCACACCCAGTTTCTTAATTTCCGCATCAAACCAGTCACGAATAGTTTCCCAAATCGAGTAAGACCAAGGACGAAGAATATAACAACCACTAACATCGTAATACTCGATCATTTCACCTTTAGTGATGACCTGAAAAAGTAGAATAGATACATAAATGAATATAGTTGGATTTTAAAAGGAGAAGTTTCACTGTACTTATGGATTTTATATGTATTCATCGCTCACCTGAGAATACCAATCTGGCAAATTCTCACTCTTTTTGGCTTCTAGTCCAAGTCGAGTTTGCTTCTTCAAATTGGGATTAGAGGGTGACACAGTATCAGCTGGTTTCTTCTCTTCCTTCGTCTTGGCAGGTGGAGGCTTTCTAGCTCCACCGCCTCCAGTGGCAGATGGAGTGGCAACATAGTCATGACCAGCAACTTCCTTGTACTTTGCTTTGAGTTCCAGCAACAACTTTACAGCGACATCAACATCCCCCTTACTGGCCTTGGCTTCTTTCAGCTGTCGGACTTTAGATCCTTGTTCGTCTACTTGAGATCTCAATTCAGCTTCCAACGCATTGTTTGCATCACCTGCAATTGGTTTTGCTCCTTCTTTTGTCTTGACTGGTTGTGGCTTTCCAGTCCCACCACCACCTCCAGTTACAGGCGTTGCCACATAATCCTTACCAGCCACTCCCTTGTACTTCGCCTTCAGCTCCAAAAGCACTTTCACGGCAGCATCCACATCTCCCTTGCTCGCTTTAGCTTCTTTCAGCTGCCGTACTTTCAATCCCTGCTCGTCCACCTGGGATCTCAATTCAGCCTCCATGTCACCACTTGTAGTTGGGTTTTTCTCTTCCTTCTTAGCTGGTTGATTCTTTTTATCCCCACCGCCTAATGCAGCAGATGATGGAGTGGGAGTATAATCCTTTCCAGCAACTTCCTTGTACTTCGCTTTCAGTTCCAGCAGCACCTTCACAGCAGCATCCACATCCGCTTTGCTAGCCTTGGCTTCTTTTAATTGTCGGACCTTAGATCCCTGTTCGTCAACTTGGGATCTTAATTCAGCTTCAACTGGACTGCTTCCAATTGCTGCTGGTTTTTTCTCGTCCTTCTTCTTTGCTGGTTGTGTCTTTTTATCCCCACCGCCTAGAGCAGCAGATGATGGAGTGGCCGTATAATCCTGGCCAATGACTTCCTTGTACTTCGCCTTCAATTCCAGGAGCAATTTCACAGCAGCATCCACATCCGCCTTGCAAGCCTTGGCTTCTTTTAACTGTCGGACCTTGGATCCCTGTTCGTCCACTTGGGATCTCAATTCAGTTTCAATAGGACTGCTTGTAGCTGCAGCTGGTTGTTTTTCTTCCTTCACCTTCTATTCAGAAAGCACACAAACACAAATAATTTACATACAAACAACAACAGGTTGTTGGCTGCGGCATATGGATGGACATGGGCAAGAGCAAGAGAAGTGCAAAGTAAGGAGCAGCATGCCAAAACTGTCAAATTCAAGTCCATGTGCCATGAGAGAAAAAACCAAAACCGCAAAGAGAAATGGCAGAAATTAGCTTTATATAGTCACAATGCACAACTTTTTAATCTGAACTCAGACTTTAGACTTTAAGAGCAATTTGATTTTGATCATGAAATAGTGCTCAAAACTTGATACTTATGTCATAAAACAATGACACAATACAATAGACAGAAGGATCTTACTTTCCAGGAATTTTTATGGCATTATTATCAGGATTTCATAAGCTCCAAATAAGCTCCAAACTTTTCTGATAAGACAGAAAATACAAAATGACCTACTTGCTTATTCGGAACCTTTGCTGTCGGCATTTCCTTCGTGTGACCGTCTGGAATTGCGTTGAGAATAATGGGCTGCTCCTTGAACGAATGTCGACTGGAAAAGCAGAAAATTGAATTATAGAACTGTAGCCGATAAAGTATTAAATACATATTTGTATAAATGTCAGATGCAAATTAAATTCAATTCCGTACTTCACTTGGAAGTGTATCTGAATGTATGAGCTTTACATGTTACAAATATAACTACCTTCTTGCAACAAATGGAGCATCACAAATGAAGAATCCCTTTCTCTGCAATTGAATGATGTCTCCTTTCTTCACCTTTTGAAGATCTTCATCACCGACCATGTCAACTCTGATCTGATATTAGAGTAGTATTGCGTAAACATATTTGAGTCATGTATTACATTTTAAATATGTATTTTTCATTGTGAACATACTCTTGTGTTTTGACCAATGTACTGCTTGAAGTCTTCATCCTTGCCGAGAACTGCCTTTGAGATAATGTGTTCAAAATGATAGGCAATTATTGGAGTTAAAGCGGATTTGGTAGTATCTGCAAGCCAAGTGATTTTGAGTGTACTCTTGTAGTCCTTGTCTTCAAGATTAGGTGTGCCATCAATACTAACAACTTCTCCCTTTGCATCTTTAGTAATTTTGACAATTTTAATATTTCCCCAATTGATGAACGTCACATTTTCGCCTTCTTTGAACAGCACGGCATCAGACTTTTCAACCCATATTTTGCCGGATGTCCAAACATTTCTCGTTCCAACCTCAGGATTCTTTGGATGAGCCGGTGCTTGCTGAGACGCCTCGGGTACATTGGCAATGTTGACCAAGACACGATCTGCAGTTGTTAGTCCAGTATGCCGAGGAGCAACTGGATCAATGACCTATATAAAAGCACACATTAGGCAACTGCCAACAATTCAGGATTGCGTCTTCAAGAAGAATACATAGTGGCTATATCGCATGCCTTTCGATTGAACGCCCAAATCTTGTCCCACTCCATCATTACAACCGATCGAGAGGAGCCCTGAGCAACAATAAATTGCTTCAAGCCTTCAACGGTCATTCCTCGTCGAAGAACACCTCGAACAGTTGGAAATCTGGGATCATCCCTACAATAATATTAAATACTTTTGGTATTATGTGCTGAAGAACCAGAACTAAATGTGACCTAGCACAAACTGAATATTGACTCACCATCCATCAACAAGTTTCTGATCCACAAACCATGTCAGCCTTCTCTTCGACAGTACCGTGTTAGTTAAATTCAATCGAGAGTAAGAATAGATGAATGGTTTTCGCATTTTAAGTACATCGATGAACCAGTAGAACTGATCATCTCGATCATGATACTCAGTTGTTCTCAAAGCATGTGTTACACCTTCCAAACTATCCACAATTGGGCACGCAAAGTCATATGTTGGATACACCCTACAATTTATCAAATACTTAATGAAGGAATGCGACGATGACGAATATATAAACAACCGTCAAATGTAGTTCAATACATACTTGAATTTATCTCCGGTACGAGGGTGCACTTCGTTTTTGCACCGATAAATGGTAGGATCCCTCATGCAGCCGTTGTGCGAATTCATGTCAATTTTCGCCCGAATGCAACAAGTTTGCCCGACAGATGAACCTTTCTTCATTTCAGTCCAGAGCTCCATATTTTTCTCCACGGCTACAAAGTAAAAGTTTCCAAAGTACTTAGCGAAGTTAGAAGCAAAAAGCTAATCTCAAAGACTTTAAATCAAATAGTTCGATTCAATTTTCACATTGAACTTACAATTATTCCAATTCTTTGATTGCTGTCTCTTCTCGCGTTCAATTTTCATTGTTTCTGCATCTGTATCATCCGCATATGCATGACCAGTCTTGATGAGTTCTTCACAGAGTCCAAGCATCAGATCAAAATAATTGGAAGTGTATGTATACTCATCGGGCTTAATTTGCAGCATTGCCAAATCTTCCAGGATTGCCTAAATACCAAACCAATAAAAGTGAACTTACTTTACAAGACGAGGAACTTCAAAAAACGTTTATTGAACACTTACCTCCTCAAATTCTACATTTTCCTTGGCTGGATTAGTATCATCGAATCTCATGATGAGTTTTCCTTTGAACATCTGTTGATAGTACTGATTGAGCAGCGCTGCCTTCGCATGCCCAATGTGGAGAAATCTGTTCACGTAAATAAATATTGGAAATGAAAAACTGGATTATTCTCTATAAACTTTTGATGACAAACGAACTTACCCAGAAGCTTCCGGTGGAAATCGAACAACGACTTTTCCCATCTCCGCTCCTGGTAATTCTACGAATTTTCCTTCGTCTTTCTTTTTATCCTTTCCTCCTCCACCTTCTTTGTTTGTGTTGTTGTCCTTCCGGTTCGAGTTTGGTTGTGACTTTCCACTTTCTTTTCCTTTTTTACCCTGATCAGCATGTTCAGACTTTGTCTGGCTCTTCATGCTCTCCTTTTCGCCACCTTTTCCTTTTGTGACTTGCTTCCCAACATGATGACCATCTCCAGTGGCTAATGGATCCTTAACTTTAACCCGTCTCACTTTCATGTTTTCAAAGTCCTCATAGTCTTCAATGTTGGCCTGAATGAAGGAAAGCCATCTCCGAACATTCTGATAGTCTTGCAAAACACTCACCTCGTCAACTAGTGCAGAATGAATCATTCAATAGAACAGTTATCCACAGGTTCATGTAATAAAAAAGTATAAAAGGGGTTTAAGGCTTATAAATTATTTTGTCGATTTTACCTTTTTTGCTCTTAAACTTTTCATATACTGCCAAATCTGCAATACTTAGTTGATCTCCCACTAAGTACGACTTGTGTTTCAAAGACTGATTCAAACTATCCAAACCCTCCGAAGTTATAGGTTTCAGTTTTCGTTCAGAAAACGTGAGCCAATGATCAATCTAAACAATACATTTTTTAGTAAAGAAAGTAAGTCGTAAGATTATATAAAGTGCTAACTACATATAGCTAACAGGTGCAAGCGTAGAATATACGAGAATTCTAAAATTCTGTGAGACTTAAATACCTCAGTCTTCGTTGCAGGAGTACCATGGTAGAGTGCTTTCGACATTGAACCCAGGATTCGCATAATTGTCAAATTCTGAGAAGTAGAAATACTACCCTCATCGGATACAGCTTTCGTTTCCTTTCCAAACTTCACAGTTACATCCGGGTTTTTCAAGAGTTTTGTCACGGCGTGAATACCTATGTACAGTTGACAGTTAGAGAAATATTAGTATAACCATTTGCTTAAAAAGTTGATAGTTAAATTAGTATGGGGACAAAGAGGAGACCAAGTACAAAGCACAGCACCACCTCACGTAGGAAATAAATTAGAAGGTCATCTTTGGTCAAATTGAAACTGATTTGAATTCATGTATGTCTTATGAGAATGAATTATGTCAACTACCTTCCGGCGGATCTTGTTGGTTTAAAGTTACTTCAAGCTTCATGGCTGAGATCTTGCTTTCCGAACTTTTATCTATGAGTGAATTACACATACAACATAATTACATAATATTGAAATTGATTGTAATTGCGGTCATTTGGAATTATAAATTATTTTGGGATTTTTGTTTATCAGTAGTATTTTGTCAAAATTGGCTCACCGTTTTCCGTTCCGTGCTTCGTTTGTGAGTGGTACGGATTTACTGGTGCAATGCTGCTATGTATGTCTTAGGTAATAGGACATAGGACAGACAGGATGATAGGTGCACCGTTGCGCTGCAGGATCTGGAAACAGTTGACGCGTAGGAAACAGCAAATACAGGGAATATGGTTCGGATTTCGGATATCGGATGATGAAATTTGCACAGCAGCTGGGTTAATCACTGCACATGTTCAATCCTCGTTCAAAATACCGGACGACGACGAGCGAAATAATATGAATGGTTTTCCAGACAGAAGAAGAGAGCAGAGCAGAGCACAAAAAAGCTGCAAAATTCACTGACTTATAGGGTCGCAGTGTTTAGCTGCCTGGTCGCCGCCGCATGCATTGCTGCTTGCTGCTGATGATGATGATGCTGGCTGAGCTCTGAGTTGACTGCTAGTCAACATGCAAGCAGGCTATTGTTTCATAAAATCTCAAAAGAGGCGAGCAAAGGAGATGCAAGATGAAATGTAATAATTCTATGCAAAAATGCAGCTGACTGGCAATGAATGCAATGCCGGTAATATTATGACTTGACGGATTACGAATGAATAGGCAAATTAGAAACCTATTAGTGATGTGATGAGTGATGACACTGACACCAATAATTGAGTAAAAAAAAAGATACAGGATATAATGGTGCAGAACGGGAGAAAATCAGCTTTTTGATCAATTTTTGATTCGATTTTGATTGTTTTTTTTATTAGCACAGTTGGGAATTCTGTTTTGAAGCCAGAAGAAGACGATGAAGCTCACTGCTCACTAACTACTCACTTCACTACATTAATAATACTTCTCAAGTTCTAATTTCGTCTCAATTAGATGTTAGAAAATTTGAATAGAATGCTTTCCCTTTGTTTTCTTAAAAATTCGCTTGATAAACCTCAACTCAACATTAGACCTTGTTGTTCTTTAAAATACAATACATTTTAAATGATGAAAGCTCAACTTTAGCAGGAGAAGGAGAAACTTTATTGCATATTTATCGGATTTTGTCAAGAGATTTATTGCATTCACGAATGAATGCACGGCTGGTATGTAGTTGAAAGCTTGCATTTCCAGAACAAATACAAATAATAATTTAATGCCGAATTGAGGTATGATATGTCTAGTTTATTCCACAGAAAGAAAGCTGAACAGGAAGAGTGACAAGAAGAGAACCGAAAAGATGGTTTTTAATGAGTTAACTTTTTAGAAATTGTTATTGTTATCTAACAACTTCTGCTAACACGCTAAAGTATGTCACACAGGTATACATGTTAATTATACATATACATATGTACAATACACGTAATGTAGGTGCATTTTCGAATTTCGAGTTACTCGATGACTTTGCATTTATTATATAATACTATTCAATATAATAATTACATTTTATAATTTTATTTTATATCTACTTTCTTTGTCTTCCGAAAATAACAACGCGTCTTGGCTATGTTTGTTTACGTACCTGTTTATATGTATGTGTGTATGCATGAGAATATAAACAACACGGGCGGCGACGACCGACGAAGGTGACAAATACGAAGCTTCTGTGAGTCATGCTTTTTGGGACAGGGAAGTTTGAATGGATCTTGTTTCGCACTTTGTCATTTGATTTGATAGTAATGTTTGGCTTAAAAGTCAACGGAATAACTGAACTGAAACCCAACAACAATTCACAATTAAACGTTTGACACCATAAAACACATAACAGAAAGAGATATAGATCAAGTTAAAATCAGGTCACCAGGACTCAGTCAGTCGTCAGTTGTCAGTAAGGAAAAGTCAATTGATCATATACATATATTATTACAAATAATACTACATAATTATTCAAATTAGGAAATACCAACATTTGGTGCCTGACTGTGGACTGGCAATATCTTACACACACTCGCACCTCGCACTACACAATTTCGCCTTTTTCCTTTTTCAAGTATTATTAATCTAATTCTCAACATTTGAATCATTATCCTTGGAATCAGGATCAGGAAGGACCTCAAACCTCAACAGGACATCCGATCCTCGATCCTCCTATACATTCGTTCCCTCTGAAATCTGAACTGAACGTCGAAGTCTCTGCTGAACCGTTGAACTTGGAAGCTGCACTTCAATACACAAAGTTGACATTCTGTCAGCCATCTCATCTGCTTTCTGCTGTCTGTCATCGGGATAAGATATAGCAAAAGCTGTAAAGGTGTAAGTGCAAGGCCAAGAAGATCTAGAAGCTGAGCTACACCATTACAAACTTTAAACCAGAACCTCTTAACTGACTTTAACACTCGACGTTGCTGTACGCTGCTGCTTGTAATTGTATTTTTTTGTACTATGTACATGTATGTACTTGCCTACTATTTCTACGCACTGTGTGATGGCTGGTTAATGATTTAAAGCTGTTTGGTTATTATATGTTCTAGGTCATAGGTACGCGTTACGCCATTCCAGCAAATGCGGCGCCCCGACTCATTCCACTAATTGGAATTTTAAGTGTTTAGGAACACTTTAGTGTTTTAGTGGACTAAAGCATAAAGCGATGGTTTGCCCCCAATCCCCAATATTCAAACCCGTTATGTGTTAAACCAAAACCCTAATACCCGTTAAGTCAAACTTCATGAACGGTCATTTAAGTTGTGTATGTCGTAGACGAAGTCGAAAGTGCAATAGGTATCTGTTAATAACAAAATGAGGTCGTTATACCTCTGACGGAATACGGAATATCAAGAATAACAATAATGTCAAGATTTATCTCGGATAAGTAAATATTCAAAGTCATACACAAGTTAATGCCAAATTCATATGCATGTCCAAGAAAATATTGTTCTAAATTTTTGAAATGTCAACAAAGATCGCTAGAACTTGGATGATTTCTGATTTCAAATTCTAACATACTTACAATACTATAACTGTAATCAGCAATGCTCAATTTGGTACAAACACACGCTAACTTAGGCTATAATTCTTATCATCTAAATCGAAACTCATAGAATTGTTCAAAATTCAATAGAAAGCACTAAAAGTAATTGTAATTCAAATTCTAGCATATAAGCTATCTACTGTAACACTCAGTTGGATATGCAGGTTAACTTAAACTGTCAGAATTATCATCCAAATACAAGATCTAGAAGTTCAAAATACAGCTGTTTGGAGAAAAATCGTTTCCACGAGCTAAACAAACAACTATTTTACGAAAGTCTTTCCATCGTGAAGGTCATTCATAACATTCTCTTCCAGTCTTCATCCACCTAGGGATATGTAGGTCCCATGACTTAATTAACTGGATACTCATATGAGGATAAAGGGCAACCCTCCCCACTACCCCACATAAGGCTGGCTTCGGATCGGATATTTTCTGATGATCCGTCGGATCGGATTTCGGATCGGATCGGATTGAGAGTTTTATGTTGTCTTTCGGATCGGATCGGATCGGATGAGAAATTCTAAGATTTCGGATTGGATCGGATTAACAAATATTATTCATCCGATCTTTCGGATAGGATCGGATGGACAAGCCAAGTCATCCGAACTATTCGGATCGGATCGGATTGCTTTACCCCAATCCGATCCAAAATTCCAAATTCTCAATATTTTTCTTGTAAAAGCTTAAATACTTCGTATTTTATATTGTTAGATTGGCTTCGGATCCGATAGTTTCGGATGATCCGTGATCCGTCGGATTTCGGATTTCGGATCGGATCGGATTGACAGTTTTATATTGACTTTCGGATAGGATCGGATCGGATGACGATTTTAAACCTTTCGGATTGGATCGGATCGGATGACGATTTTAAACCTTTCGGCACGGATCGGATTGGCATTAATTGTCCATCCGACCTTTCGGATCAGATCGGATGGCTCATGCAAACCATCCGATTTATTTCGGATCGGATCGGATCGGATTGGGAAAATATCCGATCCGAAGCCAGCTTGCATGCCATGCCACCAAATTGCAATTTGTAACTGGCAACGGTAAATCGCCAACCTTCTTCGGCTGATGAGATGAGGTGATGCTATTGGTAGGGAGGTTTGCGCTACGCAGTTTATTGTATTTTACTCTTTGAGTTCACCTACAATAAAGATAGACAGACCCTCGATCTTCCTCCTTCGCAAGCTGAAAAGCTACCCTTTTACAAAGCAAATCCCTCACGCGCAGAAGAGTGAGCAAGCTCTTCAATTGCTGCGACAATGTACTTTCAACTTTAGTTTTAGAACGGAAAGCAGGCTAAACGCTACTCAAACAGTGAAACTTAAACAAATAGTGGCAAGTAGCAACCGTTGCTCTTGTACATTGCAAAGATTCTACCTTATGAATATTGAACAAGTATTTGGTAAACAAAAATGACCAAAGTTTGAAATTCTATACAGGAGACCGAGGAGAATGGAGCTGTAAAGATGACAACCACATCCGCATAGTGTTACGTTCATGTTTGATTCAAACACTATTATTAGTCACACTGCGGAAATCTTTGCCTCACCGTATTCCATCCGGTTTTGAATGGTTGACACGTCGAAGAACCTACCCTTTCTTCACCGGGGTGTTCCCGATGCACCTCACAATAGGGAGTGGATGTTGAATATATTTCAGCAGGTAAGTATAATTGACTCGAGAATATATTGCTACCACCGATTCCAGAGTGGGCCGCTAAAATTACTAAAAGTAGTTGGTCCGGAACGCCTTGAATTTGAAACAATACTTGATCATGTGTTCTGAAAATGCAAGAAAACTCGCATTCCGAGGTGGTCCGATGTGGATTTCGGATGCTCTTCGGGCCGAAGAATTGCAAAACGAAACGTCTACTATTTGATTTTAAAGTATCTGTAGCGGATAATTAAAGATAAATACAAGGGCTCAGCATTCCATTGTATTTATAACTGAAGAAGTTGGTGTAATGTAATTTGTATTTAGATGTCTTTTCGAAACATCTAACTTCCGGAATTGTTGAGTGATCTAATTTATATTTAAAAAATCGACTAGAACTTCGGCCCTATTGTAAAGTTTTGAATGAAACATACTTTCGAATTCAAATAAGTTTTGTTGACTTTTTTTTCCGAGCGTAAGACGCAAAACCAGGAACGGCATCAGAAACGACTTCATCATTTCAAGCATTGTGTAAGGTCATTCTCAAGACCTCAGTAATGTCCGATTCTCAAAATACGTTTCTCAAATTCAAATCTTCATTAACTAGACTATTTACTCCTACTTATTTTTGTGTCCCATTCATCATTCGTGCATGAATGGTAACATTCCTGGTGGGCACTAAAATGAGACTCGAGCGACAACGCTGGCGCCGGCGCGGCGCCAACTCATCACAGTTGAAATAATATCGTTAATTGATACCTGATATCCGAAATCTAAATACGCGCAGTCGTTGGAGGAGATGAAATCTTCAATTATATTGGATCTCTTATGATTCAATTCAAACTAAGTATTGGTACTTAAACTTACCTCAGCAATTTTCCTTTCTGTAATTTCTTTATTGCAATATTCAAAGCTCTAGGAGTTCCGGGCCACCCTGTCGAGTCGACTAGGTAATGTGGCTCATGTGCAATGCGTCAGCCAAATGATATTCTACTAAGTAACCGGAGGTTTTAGCGCCGAATAAATTATGCATAACCTATGGAGTAGCATTTTAATATCAGTGGATGTATAGCCAAGAGCCAAGGTTGAATTTTCCCAACAAAGTAATTTTGCATCCTTAAAAAATGATCACGTACGCCTTTCCAGTATCATCAAAGTGTTATATTCATTGAAGATTATGTAGAAATGCACGATGCGTGTATCACGTATTATAAATACAATCTATTTCTTTTTTGTGTTTTAGCATTTCAAGTTATGTGGGGTAGGTTACATTAGATTCATGATATGGACGTTGTTTTCCATTATAAAGTAGCACATTGACAATAGTGAAAAAGCTAACACCGTCATAATTCATACGTAGTGCTGAATGGCACTAAAACGGTTGCTTAGGCTAGTACATAAATAAATATGAAATATGAATGAACATATCGGTTATCAGTTACTTATGCTAGCAGGTAAGTACTTGAGTTTTTTATTTGCACATGCTTTTAGCATACTTACTCATTGAGAGTGTGCAATCGCAATGCTGCGGTTGAGTTCTTCGATATAATGCAATATGGGCATAGCGTTCATTGTGCACAAACCGTTTCTCTTCACACGAATACAGCACTGCTACTACTTTGATCTGCGACTCAGTCGGATTTGATCAGCTTGAACGTTAATTGACGAACTAACTTTGTCGCACTTTTCACTTGCTTCATCATGAATCTAATGTTGGACCTGGTTTGCCAGGTGATCAACGACATGGATCGGTATGGAGTGTGTGTTGTGGACAATTTGCTGGGCGAAGAAAGAGGAGGTCAAATACTGAAAGAAGTCCACGCACTGGAGAGCTCGGGTACTTTTCAAGATGGCCAGGTGGTCAAGCAACAGCAGCAACAACAGCAACTAGTTACGTTGGGTCTTGCCAACACGTACGGCACCACGAAAGGTGTTGGTGGATCTGGACATCCGCATCCTGTGCGTGGTGACAAAATTGCGTGGATTGATGGACATGAAACTGACTGTCCGAATATATTGATTCTCACTGCCCTCATTGATGCCATTGTCATGGGTGCTAATAAAATACCGAATAATGGAAAACTAGGGAACTATGACATACGGGAGAGAACCAAGGTAAGGGGATCAGGGGTTCATCATTGACTTTGCTCAGCATAAGCAATCTCTGGTCACACTGTTTACAAGAACCCCACAGAATAAACCTGCGACTTTGAAGTACTCTCAAAGTTACTAGACCGTAAATCTGCTGCTGCAACAAGAGATTTTCTTCCAAATACACTCTTTGCGGGGTTCTGCGTTGTGGG
>JAQFYU010000264.1:0-26150 GCA_034694905.1 Ceratophysella granulata | reverse complement strand
CATTCCAGCCTCATACTGGAATGCATGAGCCTGGACTGTATGTGAATGTTAGTATTCACATGACACAAAAATTAAAACGTTGCCAAAAGTACTTGAACAGCCCTCGGATTTTTCTGCTTCATAAAATTAAACGATTTGTTTTTGTATTAAAATTAAAAGATTCGATAAATTATTTTACAATTGACATTTTAATAAAAATTAAATTACTTTAAAAAAAAAACTATTGGAATTTATCCGAATTAAATGTGCGCAGAAGCGTCGCGGATTCAAATTAATTAATTATACACCTAAAATTCAGAATTTTTGTGTTCATATTTCAATTCAGATTTAGCTAACGAAACTTTAAGAAATTGACAATTTTCGCACTTGCCGGTCGAGTTGCATCTTGTATCAATGTTTAAAAGATGACCAGTGACGCTTCTCAATTTTCAAACGCACAAAAAAGCTACGTTATCCTGTAGCAGGTAATAGGCATGAATTGAGCAGTGGATTTGGGCAGCTCGCATGGACCCAGACATGTAACTTGTTTCTGGGGAAGAGAAAAACCTCTGTTCTTGGACCTTGAATATTGTACACATCTTCTTCCCTGCCATCCGACACAAACGGAGAAGGAAAAGGTTTCTTCTTTCATCTGATTGACTCGAGGGCCTGTTTCCTGAGCAGCGGCGTCTCCAACGCCATAATATAAATCCAAACTCATATTCTGCACAAACTTGAAATTTCAAATTCGGGATGGGAATCCAGAAAATCCACACCACATTAAAACGGATTTTAATTGGTCATGTGAACTGATACTTTACCTCTATTTTCCTAACTTCTTGAAAAACGGGAGATAATCAAATCAGGTTTGTAATGAGTGGAACTAGTTTTACACGAATTTCCAAATACTTTTCCAATACTGTAATGAAGTTAGAAAGAGTACTCGAGGCGTACTTCAGCTCAATCAATTGAAATCCGGCTTGGGCTTCAAAACCTTCTTCGCATTAACTCCTAATTACTTTCATCAGGCAACATATGAGGACTATGGCAGAGAGTTAAGCCTGCTAAACGCAAGATTAGTATTTTAATTACTTAGGAAATAGTAAGTATGTGATTTGCCTATTACTTAATTAAAAACTAAAGTCTCGTCAACTCTCCTCGTCTCTCTCACATAATTCTCAGGTTTGGTAATGTAACCCGAAGCTACGGCTTAACGCTCATGTCAAGAGTCTACGGTCCGTAGGAAGTATGCATGGGTCAGAGCACGATGAGGATGATGCTGAGGCAGTGGATGAAGCTCGAGAGGAAGGTATGCGTTCCTATAGGATCATTATCTCCTGTTAACTCATTATCTTAAAATACTCAAAACCCAGCCATCATCCTCATAATACCGTGGGAACCTCATCATACAAATAAGCTACAGACATGGCCAACGCTCCCCGACCCCTCGACCCTCGTCTTACCCCAAACTATTTAATTCCGAGTCCCTTAATCAAATTAGAAACTCTAATTCCAATAGGGATAACCCAATTAACGCAGAACACGGGAGAGGGTAGGGGGTTGGGTATATATGGTCTCATGTATTCATTTCTTCGTTTGATTCTGGCCAGGGTTGGAAAGAATTCGGGTTTTATATTGAAAATGTCTTTTTCGGATATTGGCCGATACCCGGGTTTTGGATCCATTTTATGCATTCGTATATTTATGTCCAACCGTTTACATCGCATCGCGCGACACTGGTATTTTGTTTATATTTGTCGTCATAGCGTAAAATTAGATCTATTTAGTTTTACCATATTATTCCAGGATGACCGAACCCCGGGTTTTACAGTTTGTCCATGTATGTTACGAAATTGGTGATTTGATTGGTGACTATCAAAGCTGTGGGTTGTACCCGGGCTTAAATATATTGATTCCTCGGTGAAAACAGAATATTTTTATGTATATTGCTTGGTCCACTATTTGGGAAAACTCCGGGTTCAACATTATATTCTTGTTATATACGAAATCGGGTATTACTCGAGTATTACCCTGGACATGCACTAGTTTAGCCAGATGTAGCCAATAACCTAAAAACTAGAATTTATAGTTTTATTTGGTTCAAATTGACAGAAGCTCGGTACAAACCCCCGGATTCTAAAATGTACTCGGATGTTTTGGAAAATCGACTACTACCCGGGTTTACCCGATATTGTCCTTCACTGGAAAAATGAAATAGATGTTGATTTATTGCGGGCAGCGGGCACACAATTAAACATGCATAAAGTATTGTCCATATTTTAAAATATATTTTAAAAGGCCGTCTCCTTAAAAATCCAGAACCCCGGACGTACCCACCAACCCTGACTGATTCACTCAAACCCCCAAAAACGAAGGGAGACAAGAAAACCCTATGATTTGTAAAATAATCCGAGGCTCAATCATCCCCCTACTTATTTTAATTATTGACAATGAACAAAAAGTACCCAGTCATTTAATTAAAGTCCCTTTTTTGCCATGATCTTTACTGACGAAGGGCCTCAAGAGACCCTTAAGAACTGCCCGAACCCAAAACCGAGAACCACACACACGAGCCTGGAGGGCAAGGGAGAATTCTCAAGAGGGACTTCTTTCTTACAGGGCACACAGATGTACAATTGGCTTCTTACGTGTAGCGTGTACCCAAATGTACTGAGATCATCCTGCAGTGCTTCCTATGCAAAGGCATGAGGGTTGTTACTTGTGTGGGTAAACGTTGAGTGTTCAACCCCCGGCTCTAGCCATTCCATTGCATTACATCTATTGTTGTAAGTGAACGTGAACGTCAAGTCAGTTTGAGAAATCCTCTCCTGCCGAGAGCATTCCATGTACTCCGTCCTTCACCAAATTCATTACAACAAAAACAAATAATTAGCTGGAATTTAAATTCTCAAATATTAACTTGCCCCAAATCAAGTCACATATTGGAAATAAGTCTTCCAACGCGGTCCTTTCATTTCTTCGCCCGGCCTACCTGGATTTGACGTGGACGCGGTGTGTGTGTCAAGCATTTCCGGCATTTGAGGATTTCATTCTCACCGCAGCAATACCTGTGTGCTGTGTCTACCTCTCAATTTTGATCTGAAACACGTGGGGTTGAGTGAATAGGCCGGAAGGGTCAAAGTACAAGCCTTAACTCTGAGGTCTAACTTAATTAGATTCTGTTGGTGACAGACTCGGAGTTTGACTCCAGTTGTAGCAAACTCTCTTCTATATTGTGCTCCCGGGTTTTTTCGTGAGGAAGTGTGTGTGTGTGTGTGGAACTTTTGCCGGGTATCCCCGACTTTTTTTTCTTCTTCGGAGTGGAAGAAGGAAGCAACAAGTTTGTCTGAGCTCCTTTCATCTTCCGCCTGATCTGACACGGGAGAAGAGATGAGTCAAAGCCATAAGCTTAACATGATGCACTCAAGAACCTCAGCCCAGTCTTTCAATTAGACCAGAGCATCATCATTTTTTGGAAAAAAACTATTTTTACGGATGGTGGTTTGGATTGGATGATATGTCCGGTGGCCGGTACTGAGTCCGCTTATCAGAACAGCTCCTGAGTACAACCTTATCTCTTATCAAATATTCACTTTTCACACCACCACCACCACAAGGTTCCTGCAATGACAACATAGAACTTGGTTATAAGTCTGACAGAATTCTTGGGAAGTCGTCGTCAGTGTCTGTTTTGAGACAGATGTGTTCAGAGTTGAGGGTTGAGGCCATGTCATCCTGCAGAAACGGTGTGCGACTGGAAGAAACCGGAAGTTCCGAACCCGGTCCCGCACAATTCCCCCTCCGAACCTCGTCCCGCCAGATGACCTCCCGACGGACGGCGGGGTCATCCTGTCTCTCCAAGTACTTTATCAGCAAATCCGCCTACTCGTCGAACGTCAATTTCCTCAGTTCCAAGTCCATCTTTCTAGTCCTCGCCTATACCCTTATCCTATGTACCATGTGTGTTAGTAGTAAAGTGTACAATGTTCATTGGAATACGTCCAATCCCATGTAAGTCACATATTTACATTCCATTCACACTCTGCTTAAAACGGCTTGACGTACCTACGTTCTAATTGTGCGCTACATCTACTTGTATCTCATTGTTATTGTTTGTAAAAAAGAAGAGGGTGACCGGATGAGCTGGTTGACATTTGAAGCATGTGAAGTGAAGTCTTTGAGTGGATAAATGTGTTGGGCAGATGATGGGCTGCTGGAGGCAGTCAATTGAGAGAAGTGTCAATTGAGCATATGGCGTTATTATATTAATCCTAACGGGCCGCTTTTGCTCTGGGTGACAATGTTCGACTGAGCATTTATTCAAATGTCCAATGATGGAAGGATTTTACTGTGCTCGCTGTGCAATTTCGGATCTGACAGGCTGTAAGCAGGTCATGTTCAATTGAAATATTTTCAAGATGGATTGGTTCCGTGTGTTCTGTCTTTCTTTGCACAAACGCATGTCGCATCGTCTTAATATTTTCTTCCTTTCGAAACGAACTTTGTAATACTTACTTCGCTTAGGTGTACGGTGGTGTACCTTTCAATCCAATCTTCAATTATTTATCTCAAGGTTTTACGTCGGAGCTAAACGTTTTCAAGCTAAGCCCTAATATTTGTTTGAGAAGGTGTGTGCTATCTTAATCCCAGTGGCGTCAATGCCCAGCCTGATTGGGGTTTCGAGGTTTAACGTTTTAATCACGTGATTTTAAACCAGCGTGTTAAGAATACGATTTTAACAATGTAATCGACTTGTTTTGGTTGTAGTCACATAAAATCCAGACTACAATAGTGTAATTCGACTGCGCGAATTTGAATTGAAAGAGGAGAGATTTTAAAATAAATAATATAATAACGATAAAATGCAATAAAAAGTGAATTAAGTTTTTAATCAATTTCAATTTTGAGTAGCTATAGCTATTAATTTAAAACTTTGCAATTGGTTCAGTGCATAAGTAATATAATTTTACCTACCTCTCCTCAAGCTACGTGCATTTTTCTTATGCACGGCCTGCCTACTGGACATGGGCCAACCAAGCACCAGCCACCAACGTTTACATTGGATTAAAGTTTGTTTAAACATTTAGAACGAACGTAATTCGGGTCCTGATGTAAGTTCGTAAAAATATATGAAATGATTGGGAAAATAGTGGATGGAAAGGCCAAGCCTTTGTGTACATTGGTCACCACAAGGAAACTCCTCAACCCCACCACCAACCTGTTCCTCCATTCAGTCAAAATCTTCTATGATTACGGTCTTTTCGGTACTTGAACCATTCAAACTGCCTTACATGCTTATTTTTATTATTATTGTTATGATAATGGAGGAAAATGGTGGCTCTGTGCCCCAACCCAGGCCATAGCTACCTCAGAAACTCAGAAAGTAGACGAGAAAAGAGGTAAAAACGTCTTTGAAGAGAGATTTGAGGATTTGACGTCTCTGGGTCCTCGGCTCAGATGCTGTTAGGTTGAGTAATGTGTGCGAGTTCATTTGACACCTTTTCTCCGACTCGGAAATCTCTTCAAGACCTTCCATTATTTGACCAAGCCGGGGAGTGAAGGACTATTTGGTCGTGTCCTCAGCTCCTAGTTCGCAGCACTACTCCGGGCTTTTAAGTATTATTGTTGGAGGGTTGAGAGCAAAACTTATGGATTTGTTAATGGACTAGACAGACTTTGTTGTTGTTTTAAGAGCATTAGAGTAAGTAAGAGACTTGGGGCTCCTCGCTCCGGTCTCCTCGCCTACAAGGTGTGTCACTCAGAGGACAGGCCAAAGAGGTACTTACTCCCTTTCAGGGTGGCATGGTGGCCCTCTGAAACGGGACTTATTCGATTCAGTATATACAGAACAGCTTACAGCAAGGGATTTTCAAATAATTCAAGGTTTCCATGTTAAAAATGTTTTGTATTCACTCTACTAGGAATTGCAGTTTTGTGGCAATCCACAGGTGAAAACTACGTGTTAAGTAGTTTAAATTGTGCGTATTTTTGAGCAAAAGTACTTGAATTATTTTGTAATTTTCTAGAGTAATTGGAAATATAAAATATATTGGCATTCCAAGCTTAACACATTCCAATTCCAATTTACGACAAAAATTGATTTGAAATCGAAATTTTCTGAAATTATTTAACCGGTCAAAAGTGAAAGGCACACGGCGTCATTTCGTTAATTTCATATGCTTATCAGATTATTGCTTCTATTTTGTTTTGCAATTTGCATTCAGTTAGCCTGTAGTTTACAATGTTGCCAAATCGAGCACTTTGTGATTTGATTTTTTTTGAAGATTTGTTGTAACTGCACTTTACGTAATTTTTATTGAGGCTAGTTTACAATTTTGTAAAGCATCTCACGCAAAATTCGAAGTACCAATCAGACTCTACAACGCAAGGAATAGACCAAATTCCTGGAGGCAAAATTGAGACAGAATGTGCCAATTTCGTGTAACTGTGTCCTGGGAAATTGGTAGGAAGGAATTGAGGGAGAAAGAAGAATTTGGGTGCAAATAGATCATTGATATTAGATTCTGGTGAACCCGAAGGAATAAAGGACGTAGAGAAGGGAGCAGACGGTAGAAGAGGGAAGCCGGGAGTCGGGGGGGGGAAGGCAGGTAACCTAGGTGTTCTCTGTTCTGATCGATTTTTATGGACTCTCATGTCTTCTGTTCTGAAACTCTATAGAAGACTTCTGAGTCTTTCCGTTCCCTTCCTTTGACATTCTTGAGGGATTAAGGAAATAAAAGGCAGGAGACGGTTGGTTTTCTTTTTTGTTCTTCCTTCTCATACATGTCCCCTTGTTGGTCCCATTCTGAACCTTGGTTCTGGAACCCATTTGGGCCCAAAAGGAAGGAACATCTAACCAGCAAATCCTTTGGACGGAAGGTCCAGGGGGTCCAGAGACTGACGGTGACAGACAGAAGACGAACACAAGTAGAAAGTAATCAAGTCATCCTCCCAAAGAAATATACGAGAGAATCTGATGTGACACAGGCACTCAATTCCTTGGTCTTTCTTCAGGCTCCATGACACTCCTGTTTTTGTAGAGAGACGAGACCTAGGGAAATATTTATGATCTGTGAATGAGAGAAGAGGATGTAGTTTGGTATGTGGATAAGCCCTCGTGCTCTCCGTGTCATCTTTTTTCCCCCTCCTTCATTCTACTGATTATAGCGGATTATGGAGTTTGGGATCTGGAGCTTAAGAATCTACATGACGTCAAGGTGTGCAGTGGAAGTGCAATCATGACAGGGTTGGTTGACGCTTTTTTGATTGAATCAGAACATACAACGTGATTAGGTGTCATTTTGGAGGTTCAAGTGACTAAAATCCTAAAATAATTGCAAAAATTAGCCAAACTCACATGAAAACGGTTTTCAAAATTAAATTATGGACCAAAGCCAGTAAAAATTCATTGTGCATTCAGCCTTTTTAGCCATTTAGTAAAGGTCAAAATTCAAGAAATCGAATCTCTTAATAATGAATTTCAAACTCCAAATTAGTTCAATATCATGATTTTCAAATGACTGAATTTCAAAAATGGCCAGATATTTCAAAATAAACATCCTTCGTTTCGTAGTGCTGGAACAAAATAGAGATGTTCCTTCCTGTATATGCTCAATTCCAATTCCAATCCGAATGCCGGAATTATGAACCATCAATAGTGAAGTGGACTGGGTATATGGTGAAGGTGGGGAGGGATTACACGGGATTAGTGGGGATGTCTGGTCTGATGTCTCTGGAAAGGTGTAGCACTTATTACGAGAGCGTTTCCAAAATTTTTTTCCTCTCAAACCATCATTCTTCCTCGGATCCCAAATGGGTAGGTACGAGAGATGAAGAGATGTACATAATTTCCAGTATACAACATTACACTACAAACATGAATAGGCATGTTCCCGAGTTTTTTTCCCTCATCTCTCGAATTTCGGATCTTGAATCCTTGAGTCTCTACCATGTCGTAATTTGTTATTTTATACGTAGCAACTTGAGACGAGTTGGGCTTCCAAAATTTGGATTTTAGTAGAATCCCGCGGAATTTTGAAATTCAAACGATCGTTTAGATCAACATCAAACATCAGC
Organism: Ceratophysella granulata; assembly: GCA_034694905.1. Taxonomy (NCBI): domain Eukaryota; kingdom Metazoa; phylum Arthropoda; class Collembola; order Poduromorpha; family Hypogastruridae; genus Ceratophysella; species Ceratophysella granulata. Next base: position 18,095 of record JAQFYU010000264.1, on the reverse strand, counting down.
CCCCGGGAATGCTAGAATTTTAAAACAGGACGTTTAGAGGCCTGCACCGAAGAAAGTCTGTATTATTTTCGAGTTTGTTTGAGATTTCACTTTAAATCGAGTTTGTATATGGATAAAATTGACATTAATTATTCAAGACAGAAATTGTTGTATTTTGAGTCCAGACTACGACAGAGTTTTGTATTTTCTAGTTGATCTGGCATAGAGGCTTGTTTATTCCTATATCCCGACTCGGGAGTATAATAGTTGATCCATTCCACTTGAAAAGCAGCCAAGCCAGTAACTTATGAGCCTAAGAAAAGACTCGGGCCGGAATGACGAATGAATTCATGGAAATAAAGGAGAAGATTCCCTCAAGGGTTATTACCTTCATCTTCTCCCAAAAGAATATAATGAAGGCTGAGTGTGCAGTGGTATTCGCACCTTGAGTGCCTTCATCTTGCCTCCTTGTGTACCGTCGTCCGTGTACTGTGGATTAGCAGCCAACTACATAACTATCCATGTGCCTCCTAATAACAGATGCGTGTCTCGTGTGGACCAGCTTCATCTCAACAAAGAAGTGTAAGGAGAAGAAAAAAAACCTGGGATCTTTGCATACAAAGATACAAGGAAAGACTCGAATAACTCACCGCCCTTATTACTTAAAAGAGACCATACCACTTGATTCTATAGATTTGACTAACATTTGTACAGACGTTTGTTCAAATTGCGGATTTTAGCCTGAGTCGCCCTGTACTGGAGGAGACGTCGTAGGCTGAGAGGATAATGAGCTCGGTGTCCGAAATTTGTAATTCTGATCCACCCTGACATGACATGGAAAAAGGTGTTGAATGTTTATGACTCTTCCGGAGGCTCTATAGGCCAATGTACAGCAATTAATAATTAACTAACCCTCATTCCGTATTCGCAACCTTTGCATTTTTTTCCTATTGCTTATTCCTTCCTGTTGTTCTACCCTTTTTCCTTGCACTCTGATCCGTGAGCACCGCGTACCGGTTCTAATTTGCGAGAATTTTCGACGTTTTGAGGGGGAAAAAATTGTATGGGAAAACCCGAGCAACTTAACACCTTCCTTAATTTCATGTGCGACGTGCAAGTTCTACCCTCAAAATTCTATTTCATGTTGCAAGTCGCAAATCTGAGCAAATTGCATTTAAACTAGACCCAAAAAATGTAATACTAAAGTAAGTACTTAATTAAGTTGAGGGAATTAATTCTACGTCTCAAATTGCGTAAGTAATTTAAATTACGGTAATGTAAACTTCACGCCATTTGCCCAGTCCTGCCTGCTACGTGACCACGAAAACAACGAGTTTTGAGTATTTACTGTGTTTATGCAATTTTTCTTGTTTTGTGGTAAAAGGTTAAACTCACTTTAGTTTCTCCAACATGCGTGAAAAGGCGTTGAGTGGGGAATGGGAAAGGAAGGAGAGCTAAGAACAAGAAGGTTTGAAAGTAAAAAAAAATTAAGTGGTTCGACTTGCTCGTTTTTTTTTTTTGGTTTTCAATCATACTTTTGTCATTTACGGTTTTGAAAAATGAGGAGCAGAGATGAGTCAGAATACTAAACGAGTGAATCAGGAAAAGTTGAAGGAAACACAAAGGGTTCTCTGCTCTCATTCCAAGTTCAAAATTCTTGACTCATAAATCGAAATAGCAAATTCGAATTTTTTTTACTACAAGCCAAAATCCAAAACATATTTTGAATGGTGGATATGGTGCAAAGCTTACCTTATTTTGAATGATGTATTCCAATTAGAAACTTATCGGAACATATCGCTCAAATTCAGTTCCCGGGCTGCATGTGTCATGAAATCGGCTGGCCTGGCCACGTCGATCTTGATTACATGTTCCTATATATGTCCATGTCCATAGTTCGGATTACATGCGTCTCCGTGGTGAGAATGACATTTGAGAGGTCTGAGGTTAATGGCGACGACGAGAGTCTGTGTGAACGGTTGAGCGGTCAATCATCACTTGGCTGGAGTCAGAACTCCAGTTATGATTTTATTAATACACTTCAGTGAGAGGGGTTGGAGGAACATTGAACGAACTGCCTATAGCCTATTGGCCAATATTTAGCATCACAAATTCAAATTCCGTATAACACTTCTTATTTTGACCAACTAGCTCTGTACAACTCCGGTGAGTGAGCACACAACGTGTTATATGTCTCCAACTAATTTTGGATCGATTAGAATGTAAGGACTAGCAAACCGGATAAATCGGTGCCTAGTTGTGCTTTCAGTCATATTGTGTACGACGATGAACTATCGGGTGGAAAACAAACATTATGCGGTATGTGTTCTCCGTTTTTGACACCTTTCAAAATTATCCAAAAAGAAAGAAGCACAAAGCTTTGTCCAGTTTCAATTTTAATTAACATACACCTTTGTAGAGTGAGAATAGAAAATGGAATTTTTGAGGAAACTCTTGAGTGGTCATGTCAAGCTCCGCGTGTGGCTCTGTCGGGTCGTGTCACTCTGTTGACACGACTCATTTTCTAAAAAACAAAAACACACATGAGTTCGAACCGAGTTAATGTAGTCATTCATAGTATCCGAGGTCCCTGTGTGTCCACACACAAGAAAGAAAAGGAAACTTGTTCTGGATCAAAAATTATTCATCAAGCCTGTTATGTCGTATTTTTTTGAGTTTTTTTTTGTCTACTGTCCACACGGGATGTCAAGCTGGTCGAGACGACGAGGCCAGAGCTGGCAATACAGTGTCCATCCTTTGATATTATTTATTTACTCGGTCGTTGACGGGCTGGAGTTAATCAAGCTCCGTCGTCTCCTCTTTGACTCTGTCATGTCACCCATCATCCCGATCAGGCGACACACGCTATACCCAGGCCGGACACTGCTCTACTTTGTTCCTTGGTTCGTCCTCGTCTGCCTGCGTGCCTCTCAAAACCTCATTTCTATTTCATTCCCATTTAATCCCAGAATTTCTGATGAATCCGCCTGATAGCCAAAGTCAACCCCAGCTCTCCAACATCAAGCTTAAAGGTTAACTTCTAACTTCTTGTCACATTTATCAGGGAACACAAAAAAAATAGTTGTTTTTTCCTCTCCGAACTCTGTCCTAACTGGAATCTAATATCTTTCTAGGATATCATTTTTCCATATCAGAAGAAATGTGAATAATAGGTTCGTAGGGTTTATGTACAGGGTGGCTGAAGATGTTTAGTCACATATTTTTGGATATTTTCGGTTTATCTACGGTTGGTCTTTGAAATTGATTAAAATTTGACAAACTATCCAATAAATGAACAAGATACACTGTTAAAAATTGACTTAAATATAATATTTCTCTAAAATATAACGAAACAGAACACAAAAATACTAAAAAACGCCCATATCTTCGAAAAATCGAAAAGCGTCAATCTTAACGCCGGTCAAAGAATAGATTAACCTTACTTAGCCATTAATACTGCTCTATTTGATTCTAGTTTAATAAGTTCACTTTATGCCATCTTAAAATAAAAATGCGTTGCTTCAACTCTTGCTACATCAAAATATGCATACTATTATTGTATTGTTCCTTTCTCGACTCACCCTGTACATTCAGATAGGTTGAGGCTACTATTATTGTATTGTTCCTTTCTCGACTCACCCTGTACATTCAGATAGGTTGAGGCTATTTTGATTTTAATCGATGAGATGAATGAGGTAATGTTCCTTGGTGGCATGACATTTGGAAGTTTGGAAATGTCTTCCCAATGAAAGGTATTAACGGGCTTGAATTTGAGAGAAGACGAATCTTAATGATGAAGGGAGATATGGTTGAGAAGAATTGATGGGTTAGGTTCATCAATGAGCTATTCTCTGCTCAAACAGCCCCTCACGCATTGTCACTCACCAAAGGACATTCCTCAGGGTCTTGGGTCAGACTCATTCCGGCTCAATTGTCAGTTCCAGCATAATGGCCAGGGCAAGGCTCCTAATTCGATATGAAACCTCAAACTATTTTATATTTTAAAATGAATTTTTATCTCCGAAAAATCAGTTTTAATGGAATTTTTTGAAGTAGTACATCAATGGAAGGAATTTCGAACCCAACTTGCCTGATTTAAACAGAGGTATTTGAATGTTCTCATATATGTAGAAAAAATATGGTAGGTTCAGTACCCAAATAATTTCGATCCCGTTTCATTTCATCTACATCTGACCATGCCAATATTGTAAACAGAGGACTTTGCTCATCTCCTCATCATCGGCTAAAAAGTTTTGAATCTTTGGAGTGGAGCAATTATTTCTAATTTTCCAAAAAGGCTTCCTGCTGTGCACGATTTTGTACCTCTTTTTCCTCTGGCCTCCATTCTATTGAAAGAAGAAGTGGCCTGCACAGAGAATAGACCGAAAAAAAAATTACAACTATACCCTCTCTTGTAATTTTTTTTCTTCTTCTTCATTCTTTGACTTGATTTATGTTTCCCTGTCCAACTTTTAAGCCAGGCCCACTTGAATAGACTTGGACTTGTGTTTGGTGTATTGTGTGTGGATGTGTGTGGATGTTGAGAATATAATAGGTTCCTTGTTGGGACTTTTGGGACCAAGTTTTGCTCAGACTTACCTGGTCTCTTGGTCCAAGAATCCGAGTCCAGCCATACCTCCTTTTACCTGTTCCCTTCTGAAGACACAATAGAGAGTGAAAACACTCTTCAAGTCCAACAAGAGCCTTCATTCTCCTCCTCGAGTGGCAATATCATTCATACCAATTCGAGGAGACCCACCCCTTGGGAACAAAATCTCTAATTTCTTGTCAAATATTCGGAAATGTGGTCCTCAAGACTTAAATCCCTGGATTGGAAGGAGGAACCTCGCTCTACTTGCCATTTACTTTTTTTTTCTTACCTAAATGTGTGAGCATTGAGTGCATATTTTGAGGCCAGAGCCTTTCCGTTCCAGCAAACCAGGAAATGTCAGAAATGTCAATAGAAGGAGTGGGACTTGGAACTCAATTTCAATTTTCTTCAAGGAGAACGTCCTCCAGGGTAGCATGTCATCTGACGTTAGAATGGTGAATTGGGCACAATCCGTTTCAGATCGGGTAACAGGATCCGGGTAATACCGTTCCCCTATGCGATATGCGATTCATCCGATTTTGAGAGTATCTTTGGTTAGGCTATATTTTCAAATGTACGGGTTAAGTAGTTAATTAAAGTTTCATTTTCTGGATCTTAGCTCAAAAGCAGGTTTATCTTAATACAGCGGAAGGATCATTTGTTTCCTTGAGTTTTAAATTAAATTTTATTTGGGCCAAGGCCCTGAAATTCGGTTAAGTCATCTTCACTAAGAATTTCCGCGTAAGTATATTATTTACCTTGATGAAGATCCTTTTTTTCATGTTTTCAATGGAACAAATATGGATGGTCTGGCCTGGACAAAACAGATGGGTATGGAATGGAAGTATCGAATTCTTCCATATATTTTTTATATCCTTCCTCGTCTTCTTCATTTTTAACCCCCGATGGCAATTACCTGTCAAAAGCGTTTGAGAAACGCTCCTTTTTTCTTCACACCAACTCGCTTGATAGAGCAGAATGTAATTTTTCCCTGCCTTTCCTCCATGTGAAGAAGATACTATGGGATTTGGAGCTTGGGTCCTCCGTCGTCTCCTTCCTTCTGACCAACTTAATAATAAGACCCACACATCATACCTGAGCTCCGTCTCCCATTTGTTTGTCTTGGTTAACCGAACCGAAGCACTACTTACTACAGGGAAAAAAGAGCAGCGTTTCCTTTTGATTTTGAACCCTTTTCTCCAAAAATGGACAGAATTCGACATGCTTTCACACTTCTTACTTTTTTTTTTGACACGAGAATGTACATACACGCAAACCCGCAAACCCGCCTCTTTGACTCCAGAAATGAAAGAAGGCATATCGTCATGCAGATGGTACATGGCCACTACTGGACTGGCCACCCATGCATTCTTTTCACGCCTTTTGCCAATGCGAGAAATGTGGCAGGTTTTACCGTAGTACTGGACAAGGCAATGGGCAGGGTGAGCGGATAAGGTTCGAAAATGTCAGGGATATCTCTGGAAATAACTCAGCGTCTTAAGGTAATTAAGGAGCTCTTAAGAGGCCTCGTGTTCCTTCTCTTATCGACTCGGAGTCTGAAGTCAACAGTATGGAAACTCCACACCTAGTTACCCACTGGACTGCCCAAGTCCTGCCAAGGATGATAATTCAATTCGTAGCATGCAAATTCGAAGGATTAAACCATGAAGAAGGAGTCAAGTAATAGGAAATCAAAGACAGGGTTGTGTGTTGTGTAGCTGGACCTTCCCCTTGCCTTCAAATTTCTATCAAGTTAAGTGATTTAATTCGGCGTGTTAGAAATTCGATTTCAATCACTTTTAATCACGAGGCTCTTTTGAATTCTAGGGTGTTTTGATAATCTTAAATAAATTACAGAAATGCAAGGCTTCAAGTTTTTTGGTAGATACTGTATTCTCACACAATACTTATCAAACAGCCCTCGTGCAATTAAAATTTGCTAAGATTTAGTGCTATTATTTGTTCTTTTTTCTAATAATTTGAATTTTGTTGTCATACAAAAATACAACGATTTATTTCAATAAATACCACAAATAATGCCAATTAAATTCAATAAAATCACAATAAATCCAAAATATTTACATCAACCCAGACTAAAACCAATTAAATTCTCAAATCAGCTAAAATCGAAACAAACAACCCTGACCGCGTCTGAATTGAGGTGGATAGCTTATTAGGCTGATGAGCTGGACGTGGACGGATATAGGGCTCATAAATGGTGAAGGGAAGAGAGGAAAGGGTTGGGTCCGAGGGTGACTTAGTACTCTTGGATGAAGAGATACAGTTTATGATGATGATGAAGATGACTTGACTCCTTGGGGAAAACAGAGAGGAGCTCAGGAAACGTGACACGGGTTTTTCACGGATTGAGATCCTCCGCTCATAGTTCTCGGGTCAAGTAACAGCGTCAAGATGGAACTGGGCAGGAAGGGATGTTCCGTACATAGAAAAAATTGGAGTGGCACGACTTGAAGGGTCCACGGACCATATGACAACCAAACCACTGAGACACGTCCTCCCTGTCATAAGTCAGATGTGGGTGGTGATTTACAAGTCAAGTCAGTCAACTAATGGTCTCGTAGCGTTCTAAGGCATTCAAGACAGAGGGGAAAGGGATGGCCCAAGGAATGTCACGATCGGATTATGTATTTGGGTTCAGAGTCATTATGGTTCTGGTTAGTGAGGATGAGGATCAACATAATTATTTTACAACATGTTACAATAGGAGAGGTTATTTATGGATCGGAATGGAAAGTGAATGGGCTATTCCCCCAATTCATTGATTTACATTAATTGCTCTACACTGAACAGTGCTTGACATAAGCTATGCATTGACCTCAACATTCCATAAGAAATGTACATGAGAAACCGGAGAACATCAGTTGCATGAACATCTGATGAGCATAGCCGCCCATATCCCGCCTGAAATCAGAGTCGTACGACAGAAGGGAGAGGTTTGGGTGACGTGAGGTTAATGAATTGTCGTTAAACCTGGAAATTAAGATCTTTCCTCCAGATAGTAATTGTAATGATGGAAGTAGTTTAAAACGGAGTCCGGCTCCTTTTATCTTTTTGTTCCAAGGACCAAAAACCAGCTAAAAGGACCATCTGCGCCTTTGAACGTTTCAGTTTTTGGGTTGAGTTATTAAGAAGCCAAAGAGCTATGTCCCTCCTCGGTTCCATGTTCTACGAACCTCAACATGAGCAATCGGAGTTACTTGAGGACCCAGGGTCATGTCATAAGCGTTCGGGGAGAAATAAACAAGACGCTTTTTTGGGTTGGAATTCTTTGTCATTGGAAGAATGAAAAAAAAGAAACTGAAAATTGGATTCAGGCTCACCACCTGCATTTTTTCTGTTTTGAAATTAAGAACTGGGACTTGTTCAACTAATATTGTATATAGAAGGACTAATAAGAGAAAACGGAGAGTTTGTTCTTCTGATTTGATGATTGAGATAAAGAGAGACCGGGCTCAGTCATTGCGTGTCATCCTGTCATTTAAAAAGTAACTGGCTATAACCCTTCTTTATAGGTTTCTACGTCAATTGGAACTTTTCTCGTAAAAATTGGAACCATCAAATTCTATTGGACTATCGTGAATCACGCATATGAGTTAAAATACAAGCAATTTTTTGAAGATTCGTAAATCCGCACGTACCAAAAAATTAGCATTTTATGGTTGTCATTTAATAAATCTGATTTAATTTAACCCAATTATTTTTGAGATCTTCGACTAATTTGGCGGGTATTCGCTCGTTTCCTAATTTCACTAGTCTGAGAAATGGCTATTTAAATATTTAAATCAGGAATAATTGACAATGACAATCTTCCGAGCGGAATTGACGCGGAACGAGTATAATTCCAAAGTTGAATGTTGGGCAGGCATTAAGATTACTCAACTCAGTTTGGATTCGTTAGTAGCTGTTCAGCATGCTGTACAGGGAGAGCTCAGGCTAAATGAATACAAATGCAAGTTGAGGATTAAGATTAAGTATAGATTTAATTATTGTGATTCAGGTGATGAATGGTGGATTTTTTGTGATAAGCCTCCACCACGTCCACGTCCACCTCCTCTCGTCTTCTGTCTTTTCCCTTTTTAATTTTTTTCTTCTTCCTAATTCTTCAATATGAAGTTTATGATGAAATTTAGTAGTGCAACGGAATGGACTTTTCCTGCTCATTTGAAATGCGTGTAGAGCATGATTAGTCTCTTTTTCTCCTTTTGTCCGTAGCAGCTCAAGCCTGAGCTAATCAGAAGGAGAATCAAAGAGCCAGCGTCCCAATACAGCCCTTGTCAAACTTCTCAAAATCTGAATCCATTCCAATTGAGTACATTCCAGGAGGAGGCGGAATTTCGTCATTTTTTTCTTAATTCAATTTTTTTTTCGGCTTGTGAGACTCGAGTTGAATAAGCAAGCTTAGGTTTTCAGGTTTATATATTTTTATACAAGAAGACTTCTTTCAGATCTATCGATTTAGAATCTTAATTCCACCCTCTGATGTCAATTTTGTGAATTTTCAAGGTTTTGACAGCGGAAATCTTGGAGTTTTAGAAACGAATTTGGCATCCAGAAACATGTTGGAAGTCTGAAACAATGATTTTCGACCTTTTAGAACCTAAGTGGACGTTAAATCAAGCAACCGACCTCTGACCTCTCGACGATGATGAGCATACAGTATTACATTAGGCTTGGGCTTCAAATTCAAATTAAAACCTAAATCTGGATACTCATATACAAATTACGCAAATTCTTTTTTTTAAATTAGAACGGATACTTAACACAAACCAATTTGGCAAAAAATCAACTTAAATCCAAATTTTAGATTTGTCAAAATAAGTCAAAAGTTTCTCAATACTTTCTCATATAAGTATCTCAATATTTTCTCAATAATTTCTGTTAATGTAATGCATGAATAATTTAAGAATAAAGCTGATTTGATTAACGCTCAGAATTTGGATTAATTTGTGAATTTCTACATTTTCTGAACCCATGCGCACGTGGTGTTTATGGATGAGGCCACTCCATGCAAACGATATGTTAAAAAATTCCGAAATACTGTGTGGTGAGGCCACAAAAGGCCACATTTTCAATGTATGTACTGACCTCTCGCTCTTAAGGTAAGTATCTCTTTTTAACGTTGATGTCATCCTATACGGAATACGGGAATTAGGATCCTAAGACCAAACCTTGCTGCTAATTTTTTGAATCTGTTGGTCAGTGGAGTGCTGTGGTGAAGATGAAGAAATTAAGTCTCTGATCATCTCAAGAGCTTGAGGTTCTATTCAGTTTCTTCTTCGAGTGTCTCTCTCCCTTCACAATTCAGGCCAATTATTAACTAGGACCCAACGCTAGAGCTACCTCCAAAAATTCTTTTTAAAGCGAGACGAAGAAACGAAAGTTTGTGGATAGTTTATTTTTTGTTTGTATCTGGTTCTTAATGATGATGAATGCTTTCCTTTTGGTTAGTTAGTTGGGCCTGATCGGTCCATAAGCACAAGCAGAACAACTGAGCTCTGTCATGCTCAGTAATGCTACAGATTCAAATTTTAAACAAGAGGAATCATTGATTAGTATCTGTCTGTGTATGGGAGTCGGGCTATTGGGCAGGATTTGAGAGAGCCTGATTGTTTTGTGTTCTCTTCTTGCCTGCCTTTCTGTATGGACTTGATTGTTGGTTTACAAATCTCTTCTTTCCCTCACATTATGATTATGATTAGAGCGTGTAAAAAGTTGACAAACACCCTTGTACTTCTTTTCAACTTTGGAGATCCTCTGCTTGGGCTTAGAGCAAGAACTCTATTCAAGTACCAGCCACAACACTCAAGGACTCTCGACCTCTGAGTGCATGGCAGATGCAGAATTTTCACGGGGTTTTACGCTTGACGTTTTTTGGGGACTCTTGGAGCACATTTAGGCTTAATACTTCCTTTTTTCTAAAGAATGGAAGATCCAAGGATGCGTCGATGCTTTCAAATCTTTGACAATTCTTAAGGGTTGGAGCTTCGAGTTTAGGCTTAGGATTTTTTGAGGGATGGCGGGAGAGAAGATGGAAGGTCTTCGAACTTGTCATCAAAATCGTAGACGAATTATTGTTTTTGAGTAATGTAAATAACCTAAATTTGTGATTTGGCATTTTAAAGAAAGATGGTTGGCAAGCAAGATGAACAAAAAATCAAAAATACGGCTACAAAATCATTGTAATTCGTATAAAATAAAATTTAACCTAAATAGAAAGAATAAGTGAGTACCAACCTAAAGAAAATATAGGATCATAAATCCGAATGTCATCAAAAAATGTAGAAAATGATGAAAATCTAAATATAAAACTTATAAAAATCTGAGAACAAATTAATAAATCCAAAGAATGCCAAAAAATATGAAAAACACCTAAGACAAAACTTTAAAAAATCTTTTTTTTTTTGAAAAACATCGAAGAAAACACCTCGCCATTACTTTTACCTAGCGACTAGTCCGTATGTTCGCTAAAATTTGTGAGCAATGAGCCACCATTCCATTCTGATGCGTGGGATGAAAAAGAATGAGTATTTTTTTTCTTCATTTTTTAATGATTTGCCTTCCAACCATTGTATGATGATGTTCTATCAGGATTTGTGGCATAATTCCTGATGTTTGAGTGGAAGACAAAGGAGTTTGGGTAGAATTAGAGAGTTTGAGAAAAAGACATGATTTTCACTCCAGCCCTCATACCCACTTATTAAGTTCTCCCAAAGTCTGGACTTGTCTTGTCCAGGATGATGATGATAGGGAATACTTTTCATACATTGCTCGGATTAGGCATTGCATGTGTCCAACACTTCACATGTGCTCGAGCACGATTAACTTCTTTTTTTTTGTTGTTCCTGTCTTGGTGCCTATGTGTATGCCTTTCTTCTCGTGTGTTTAACTCCAAGTTTTTTAGTTGAAGGGTTCCTGGGCCAAGCCAAGAAGGGTTTGGGTTTCCTTTGGAAGTAATAATATCGATTCATAATTGATAGTTGTTCTCATCCTCCGCCGTCGTCGTCTCCCAACATTTTTTCCCATGAGAAAAACACTTTGGGACTTCAAGTATTGGAGAGAATGGGGACCATATGGAAATATGGCCAAGGATTGCATTGGAATTAGGCAGGGATCGTGTGGAGCAAATGGATTTTTGACGGGTCACGGGTTCAGGATCCATCAGTTTCTATGGCGGCACTACGCAAAGAAATTTTGGGTTCTTTGACAAAATTCGTTTGCAAGGAGTGTTAACCGAGCGAGTAACAAAAATCGATTTTGCAAATTATATAAGTAAATCAAATTATAATTATAAGCTTATTTACAGTCATTCCAAATTTGTTCGATTTTCCTATCTTCTAAGTTTTAACCAATGATTTAAAGAAAGTAGTGATTTAAACCACTTTGTTGAACCATTCAATTAAACCAATAATGGTTTAACTCAGTGATTTAAACCACTTTGTTGAAAAATTGGTATAAATTCACTTAGTTGAATCACTATTGATTTAAGCCATTGATTTAAATTACTGAATTCCCATCGATTTAAATCAGTCTAGTTACATACCCTTGATTTAAACCTTTGACTATTTATCGTGTACCTTTGATTAAAACCATCCGATTGACTAAAATTAAACCATTATTTTAAGCCTTTAAAATCTTTGAATTAAACCGTTGGTTTAAACCATGGATTTTGTTCGTTAATTTAAACCATGTATTTGACCAACTGATATAAATCTTACGGTTAAATCGTCGATTTAGAACATTGATTCAAACCATTGACTAAAATAACAGTTGGTAGAAACGGTAGAGTCACTGTAGTTTATGATTCGTATTCTCAAAAATCACAATCAAAGTTAGCATTGTGGCGAAAAAACATAGTTTGTGAAAAACATCGCACTGAAAAAAATATAGTAAGTACAATGTTCTTCCGGAATACGATATATGGCTAGACATATATTTCCGATTACTTCACTTTACTAATGTTAATAGCATGTTCTGAGCACGCCGCTCTAGTGAATGTGAATGTCTTAAGAGCTTTTGCCATTATAGTTATTCCTCATCCACTCACTCCTGCTCCTTGAGATCTGAGATGGTCTTTTATGCGGATTTAAAAGTGACGTGTGTTCAATTTTCTTGAGCATTAGCTGAGGACTTGTAAAGATGTAAAGGGAAATGAGAGTTCCATATTTGAAAGGAGGGGGAAAATACTCGTATGATTCCGTAGTAACCTGAGGAGTCTCTCCTCTGTGATATATGTAAATCTTTTTCATACTTTTACCGTCGAATCAGGTTTTACCATTAAAAAGTGTGATGTGAGCGGCATGTCTCATTTTTTTCATGTCATTCACTTTGCAATTGCAACCTCCCTTGAAAATTTTCAGTTTCCTATTTGGAAATCTTCACGAGTTCTCTACGCCGCTTGAATTTAATATATGAGCTTATAATGATAGGGGCATTGGGTGACCAACTACAGTAATTAAATTATAATTTCCTACTCATTATCAGGGATAGACTTTTAGGATAGGATGTTGATTGGTATAGGGTGCGTTTGAAAATTGTCACATGGCTTGAACAAATCTGTGGTCAATCGCCCTTGCCAGCCTTGCAATTTATGCAAAAATTCGTGGGATCTAAAATAGTTGGCCAAACAAAATCAAGCGGCAATCAAAATTCCATGGCCTATAAACGCTTTGTATCACTTCGCCCCAGTTCCCTATCGACAACACTTTAAAATCGGCCCTTAGAAAGCGGTTCCAAAAATAATATTTGTTCAGGATGCAATTTTTTTCAGAAAACGTTGCAATGCTCTTACCCACCCTATTTGAACATGCATTTGCTGTAGCATTTGTGAGGCGTACTGGTTCGGTTCCACCTGTGAATTGCAATATAGCGTAATTGGTTATAAGGAAGGCTGAATTAGAAGGCGTCAGAGACTCGATCCAGTTTTTATATTTATTAATATGCGGACGTGTGAGATTGCGTGAGACAGTTGGGAGCGTGTTAAAAAAAGAAGCCGTTTTTCTGGGGTTTCCTCTCTGATTCCTTTCTTCATGGATTAATTCAATGAACGGATAGGAGCCTTAACTAGACCAAAAACCACATCTGTCTTCCGTGCAGGACTCATCCCTTCAATTTTCCAAAGGGTCTGGACATGAAGGTGAGAGAAGGAGTCTTAAGATTGATGCACAGGAGTCCCTCTCCATCCTCACTGCATTAACGTTATAACTTGAGCCGCTGTGCGTGTCATTCTTCAGAAATATGCTTCACAAAACTCGGGTTATTTAGAATAATAAAGGGCTGCGTTGAGGAGGATATAAAGAGTTTCGGATTGCATGTCTCTGCTCCAAGTCCTTAAAAATATTAAGTGTGATATAATCATGCTCATACTAATAGAGCTCCTATTTTAACTCATTCTTAAGCCAAGGTTCAGCTTCAAGTACTACCTCAACCTTCTATTTATTAAATTTCTGTTTGGCCAAACCCTGGAATGGAAGTGGTCGGGGTTTCGATTTAATTGGAAGATAAAGGACGGTTACATGGTTTAAGAACTTCTAGTCTTTCTGCCGACGAATCTGTTTCCAAACCTAATATTAGGTTTAGTCGACAATCCTGGAGTTGAACGGAACCTTACGCTGCTGTATGCTCGAGGTACGGTGGTAATATGCGATCTACCCGAATTAGAAAATAGTTTAAAAAATGAATGTTTTTTATATAAAATTTTTATGGGTCAAAAGTTGATATTTTCCATTTAAATTAGTTCATCTTTTTAACCAACTTCATCTTATAAACACATAATTTAATTTAATTTAAAGTATTTTTTAAGAATTTGTTAATTTTCTCGACAGATTTTTTCTGATTTTATTAAATGCGATTTTGAGCTTTTCTAGTTTTTATGATTTAATTCCATCCGGATTTGGGCGCCCATTCAGTTTCAACGCATTTTCTGTTATTTTTAATCCTCAATTTTTCTAAAATTTGTGTACCTGATTTTTAATATACCACTCTGGCAGAAATGCTACCCATGGCATAAAATTTCAGAACCCAAGCAAACCTAACCTAACCAACCAGACCTGAACCATGACTTAATTAACCTAACCTAACTTACGATGAAAGACCCACAAAAAATTCGTAGATCGCACACGACGACTTTACCCGCATTTTAAACGGAATAATGCTCTGAACTAGGCGTAAAGGGTTCGTTTGAGAATTGTTTTTGTATTGTGAGGAAAAAAATAGACTATCGATCTCTCTCCCCTCACTTTGCATCTAACATGTTTCTGAGTAATTTAATTTACATGATGATGAGACGGGAGACTGTTGCTAGGGGATGGGAAACTCATGGACACGGATGGAAAACGGGTTAGACTTTCAACAAAAGGAGATGACATGGGAGCTGACTGCTCAACACATCCTCCCATGTCTCTTCCGTGTTACCCGGTTCTGCCAATTAATAAACTGGAATTAAAACACACGTGAACGAGGAGGTTGAGAGTTGGAATAATTGGATGAAAAGAGCGGCTATAATTGATTGACTCTCAATTTTTTCGATTTTGATGTGATTTTCTCGATTTGTTAGTGAATTTTGTCTTGTGTATTCTTCGAACATCGATAAGGCTGCGTACATCTGTACGCAAGGCTATCTAATCAAGCATAAGAAGAAAGTTATGAATATGATCGAAATAGAACACATGTTCCGGTTTGGTCGAACTTGTCAATTTCCGGAACATTCCCTGTCACTCGTCTGACTCCATCCTACCCGGGTAACAACTGGAGAGGGCTGGAGTCTGAATAGAAATCCGGCTCTATTGTGTTTCTGGAGAGGAGATGACGCGGAGGGAAACTGCTGATTTAGGATAGGATACACCAGTCTGCCTAGTTTGAATTGTAGATTCTCTCAACATAATTTTCCTCTCTAAACAAAAGAGGCCTTAAAGTGTTAAAGTCTTTCAGGAATTAAAAATATACACACAAAAAAAGGAATGGAAGAGAACTTGAACTGACATGACATACGTTTTGGGAAGGAAACGGATGGTCACACTAAGTTAGGTTGAAAACATTATTTTTTGAATTGAATGTATTTTTCTCGCCTTTATTCCAAATGTGGGCTTAGATTCGAACCTAGATGTTGGATGGAACTAAGAAACAAAAAAAAATTCATTCAGATTTTTCGTACATCTCATGCTGATGGAACAGAATTGGTTCCTTTTAATTTTTAAACCTTTTCCAAGTCTACTTCTCAACTAAGCAGTTCCTTTTTCTTGTGGAGTGGAAGTCAAGTCTAGATTTCGAAGCTGAGTAAGTACATGAGTGTGTTGTAAAGGCTTGATGCTGGAAAGAGACAATTATACAGAAAAAATCGTGTGTTTCCATTCTATTCTTGAGAAGACGACGGGGAAAAAAAGTAGCCTCCCTTCTCTTTCACTCTTGATGGATGTGAAACTGTAGCGTGCAATTAAAGTCACAATTAAAGTCGTGAAAAGAGTTTAGCGATGCTTTCCGGAGCTTCACAAGATTCGAATTTGAGTCATGAGAAAATACAGAGTTGGTTCCATTCTTCTCGAGTGGGATGTACTGGAGAATTATCTGGGACACATCTCAACCATGGTTGAAAATTCTCTGGGTTGGAAATGTACAGGGTGGGCGTGAGAATTGTCCCCATTTAAAAATAGTTCTTCAGCTGTAATCGGATCTGGGCCTCAAATTAAAGGTTTATTGAAAATACAACGAATACAGATTACTGTACAATGTGTTTTTGTTTAGATTTAATAATTTTAATAACGGCATTTAGTTAACGAATTTAAAAGCAAGTGTAATTTTTAACACTTAGTTGAAATGGATGAATTCGCATAGCAACGGTGGCAGTTTATAAAAAAGCTGGCAATTCATTAAATGAAGATTTCGGATGCATTCTTCTACTGCTGATTGCGCTTTACCAGTTTGCTCACGTTTACGTCTATGTAAATTTATTTGCATTCTTGTTTTCAAAATTTTGAAAGATGACCCCAAATCGGTTTAACATGTCTGTAAATTCAAAAACAATGTCACGAAATCGAAAATAGTTGCCGAGCCTTTCTACTGTTTAAGCGACTTTTGTAATTAACTAATGCGACTTAATTCTTCGAATTTTTGGCTAAACTTTCTACCGTTAAATGGCAAAATCAATTTTCACAATTTCTGCTTAGAAATTCGAAAATTGCCTCTAAACCCGGCTTAAAAAATCTAGAAAAATCCGAAATCTTTATGTTTTCCCAACGCCAAAACAAAATTCCAATAGGCGACGTAAAATCTCAAGAAGTAAGTATCATATATTGTGCGATAGACCAAAGCTTGTTTTCCATATGGTTAACATTAGGAGATTTGTTTCCAAACTCGGCTCGTACATTGTGTTTTTGGTCCGAGTAGTATTTGAGTACGAGAGAACATTTTTAGAGACGCATGTTTGAGTATTATTATTGGCGTTCCTCATTCCTTCCATTGACGTAGTCATGCCTTTGTTCTAGTCCTGAAAAATAAATTAAATGCAAATGTGGCAGTGAGATTTATCTTCATCTCTCCGATCCGTCTCCCGGCCTGTCGTAGAACGTCTGGTCCGCAATTGCCTCTTCAGAGAAAACATTGGAGCGGAGCTAATCAGAGTTCCCTACGACATAAATTAGCTGGGATTAGGCATGATACATTGAGCAGGGATGAAGGTGAGGTGAGAACAATACAATTGAATACTTTTTTTTTCTTTCTTCCTTAACCCCTCGAGTACTCGAGAGTACGTTCAACGTTTTTGTATTTAGAAATAATAATATGTAATGTTAAGCTACGGATATAAAGAATCTTGTAAGTTTGAAGTTTTTTTAGGGACTACGCCGACTTCAACTTCCATTCCACTGAAACGGATGATGATGATGATGAAGAGTGACTATCTTATTTCTTTTTGGGCCTGATGGGTCTTATGAAGGCCTCACGTGTGTCAGTGACATGCAGTGCACAAAATCGGTGGAACATGTATTTAAATTTAGTAATTTGTCGATAATTGAGTTTTAAATATGTTAGAATGTTCATAAAAATTAACTACAGAACTACAGACTACTTAATATTTTATAAAGCTCTGATATGGAAAACGGGCGATTCGCAATTTTAATTATCGATAAAATTGTTAAATATTGCCTTATATATGAAGGCAATCGAACAGCTTTAGAATCTTGAAAATATATCGACAATGTGTCTATAGTCTAAACTATTGAAAATATCAATCATATTTCTAAAGAAATTTCTAAATTATTGAAAATATCGGTAAGGTTTCCTGAAATATGTCTGAAATAGTGAAAATTTCGGTTAGGTTTTGTTAAATATTCCTAAATTGTTAAAAACATCGATATATCGTGATTTTTTGAAACACTTTATCTTAAGCCTTTCAGAAGTACCTACGAAAATATCGATAAGAATTTAAAATTCCGAAGTATAATTACATTGAAAATATCGATCGGATTTGCATCGAAAGCGAAAAATATCGAACGATGTCTACATTTTAGAATAT